>OMNZ01091545.1:5518-18045 GCA_900303255.1 Lesueurigobius sanzi | reverse complement strand
TGGACCATGTTTGGACCATGTTTGGACCATGTTTGCACCAGGTTTAGACCGGGTTTAGACCAGGTTTACACCATGTTTAGACCGGGTTTAGACCAGGTGTAGGCCAGGTTTAGACCAGATTTAGACCAGGTGTAAACCAGGTGTAGGCAAGATTTAGGTCACACGTAGACCCGGTGTAGGTATGATTTAGACCAGGTTTAGACCAGGTTTAGACCGGGTTTAGGCCTTCACAAAAAGTATATAATAGTAATATAAATGTGATTGTTGTTTGGTTAGAAGCCTGTTGAATATTCAGCCTTAAGGTGCCCACACACTAGAGGATTTTTAATCTTTTGAGACTAAAGATCTGTGCACAGACCACACACACTTAAGGACAGACATGAGGACACACACATACACACACATGAGGAGTCCCACCACAGATCATGCCATAAGAGAAAGTTTTATTGAGCCACGCCTCCTCAGACTAAAGCTTTAGTAAAAAGAAAGATTTTTTGAAACAGCTGATTGTTAGTGGACATTTCTTCAGCCTTTACCGTTGAGTGCGCTCCATTTGGACAGATACAAACTGTGGCTCATGAGAAACGATTAACCTTCTAATTCTAACAATTAACCTACAATTAACTGTGAGCTTTTATAATCGCGGTAATCATAAAACCGGTTGACATGTGGTTGACATGTGGTTGACATGGTTCTAAAACTGCTATAATACATTGCAGTAGTGCTCATTTATTATATTTAAGCTTCAGGAAACGCTGGAGAAAAAAAACCCTCAGCCTTTGGGGTTAGGTTATTGCAGTATTTAAAATTGCGATGTTGATTCGATATCGTTTAATCTTGCAGCCCTAAAGGTGCCATTGAGCAAGACACTTCAGGACATTGCTTCAAGTGTGTGTGGTAGAGATGTTTGATGCACATTATAGGCAGTTGCTTTTGTAATCTCAAAGCCTGGGAACAAACTACTTTTTATTTAAAAAATAAAGACAAATCTAAGGGTCAGAGAGGAGCTCTGGGGCCCAGATTATGGTCCATGAGCCAACTATTGGTGGTTGGGAAACTGGTTGGGACACGCAAGGCACTTTTTCATCTTTGGACATTTCATTTGTTTCTGTTTCTCTGTTTTGATGGCTGGTCTGGTGCAGCCATGGGCAACTCCTGTTGGGTCCTTGGGCAATACAAAAGATTTGATTGATTGATTTTGCCAACAGGCTGTATGTGTACTGGAATGTTTACATCAGTCTGCCCGGCATTAGCAATGGTTACAGGTCAAGACAGGTTTCTCCCACACAAAAGTGAATAATAATGAACTAATACTTTGAGACGCTTGAAAGTGCAAGTAAAAAATAATACCCTTCTGTTCAAAGACCAATGCAAAATATATGCAAAATGCAGGGTTTATAGACCAGCTATTTGTGTACATCATAAAAGTCTAACAAAGTGCAGAGAATATGAAGCAGTGCCATACTTGACCATCATGATGTGATGTTTTGGAGGGACTTCTGTGGTCAGGCCGCAGTCTGTGTCAGTTTTTCCAACCGCAGCATCCACTGTGTACGAGAGGAAACCAGCTGTTTATGGCACAGTAAGCAACGGGCAGACAGGGATCTGACGTACAGCCGTGTTTTGCACTGTATTTTATCAGATTACGGACGGTGGGGTGGTAGTAGCACAGTGGGTTGAGCGTTTTCGATTTGAGAGGACAGCCGCATGGTTCAATTATGGCCTGAAAATATAGCAGCCTATAGTACAGATGGTAGGCAAAGATTCTTCAGTCTTCATCTGTACTCCGCAGTTGAAGTGTAGGACATTTCGCTCTTTATCTAAAGAACTTCGTCAGCAAATGAGCAGAATTGACACGGTTGTTGTGAGTGTTTTAAGAAGAAACCAGTAGGAGGAGATGGCCTCTAAGTCCCAGCTCTCTTGGTTCTAATTCTGCTAATTTGCTGACAAAGTTCTTTGGATAAAGAGCGAAACGTCCTACACTTCAACCACAGAGTACAGATGAAGACTGAAGAACCTACGATGGACAAGTCCTGCACAACTGAGAACATACACAGATGGGCATAGTGATGTAAAATGAGGACAAAATGACTATAACTAGAAAAAGTTGTGATTGAAAAGTTGAGTCCCTTGGTAAAAAATTCCACACTCCACTCACAGTAATTAAGCTGGTTATGATAAGGGCAATTAATGACTGTCGAGAATCAAGATGACCATACAACTGAAGATCCCTGTGAGTAACTGTAAAGCTTATGTTTCTAATCTTACTTAAATGTTGCAATATTGCAGGGGACAACAGTTCAAATTTGGTCAGACACTTCCTCATTGAATCATCAGCCAAAGGGGTTCGCATCAAAGGCTCTCCCCAGGAACCGTACTTTGGTAAGTGTCTATAAACAGTCATAAAGGAGTTTTCCATAACTTCAGATTTGTGTATTTTACTACGGCACGAGCTCCTCCCCATGGGTGACTAAAGCACGTCTAGTCTGCCGGGACGTGGGTGGGCAGCAGTGGGCGTGGTGCCTTTGATTCAGTGAAATGATCTCACAAGGCGTGTTCTTTGGCATAAACGATTACATTCACATTTATTCTCTCTGGCTACATGGTACTGCAAATACAATTATATTTGATCTTAAATAATGTGATATTATCGCAACAATTTAAACACAAATCAATGTTTTGTCAAGTAATTGTTCTGTGATGAAGATGATCTTTGAGGTTATGGAGCCAAACCTTGTGAAATAAAACCTTCTAAACATTTATTCTAAAAAGCCTTTATTTCAAGGGGCTAATTCATTTAAGAAGTCTCACAACAAACATTGCATGCCAAGTGTTTCCAAGAACTGTTGGCAGTTTTTCCTCACAAATCATACGCCTTTTTAAACAAAGGTTTAACAAAACCATGACAAAAACAAGGCTAAAATACAACTAAATTAGGACAATTATGACTGAACAGAACATTTGCACACCAGTAAACTAGGTTTAGGCAAAAAATGTGCAAATCTCAGTCAGATTGAAACCGTAAGTGATTTTGCAATTGTGTCTTCTTGCCTTAATAATAACTTTGTGGTGTATTTTGCACCATTGCATTTTATATATTGATTTGAAACTCTTCTTCATGAATTGAAATGTTGTTGGCCACTGTTTTAATTCATTTTTATGTCATATGCATATTTTATGTCTATGAAATTTATTTGACTGATAACACAAGTATTGTTTTCCACAGGAAGCCTTCCAGCTTTGGTTTATCAACACACTGTTTCAGCCTGTGCTCTGCCCTGCAAGCTCCTGCTCTCTGCTCAAGGTAGGCACCCACATACAGATCATATAATATGTGTCATAGATAGTTTAATTATAAAGACTGACAAAAAGCATTTCATTCATATAGAACTGGTTGGAACAGAAGACAGCAAGTCGACAGCAGAGGACAAGAGAAAAACAGGTAAAAGGCATGCACTGTGATTAGCTAAGTAGCTTGGTAATTAGCAATAGCATTAGCCTAATTATCACGCTTGTTAGGATAGTGAGGTTAGCCTAATAAAAAAAAAAAATATGAAAACTTACTTGCCTTTATACTATTTAACAAATAAACACTTTAATCCTTTTGGCTTGAATGAGAGAAAATGATGATAGGCAGCTGTAGGCCCAGGAAATGCTGCTTTGCTACATTAGCTACACAATGTTAGCTAGCCACAACTGATTGAAGCACAGTCTTTCAAAATAAAAGCTCTAGCAGCTGGAAACTTTTTTTCCCCCTGTATTATTGCAACATCACAAAATCACAGTTAGTAATACTTACTGTTGCCTGACTTGACTTGATTTGCGAAACTCTTCCAGTGCCTCACCATATCGTAAAATCCCGTAAGTCACTGTTGTGGTTTACACTAATTGAAATAATGATAGGCCCCTGATTTTATCATTCAGGCCAAGCCCATAACACCATTGTCATATTGGTGTCATTTCCAGGCGTGGCTGAAATAATTGTAGCCAACTCAAGTAAAAGCTACTAGTTGTCCTTCAAATAATCACTCAAGTAAAAGTTTTTTAAAAAGTTCTTGTTGAAAATACTACTTAAGTATTGAGTAATTGTAGAGCATAGGAGTCATGATTTGTACTTTAGTGTTTTTGTAATCCATCACACAAAACAGAGTTATCTGAAAAAACAAACAAACTGATATTTCCAAATAATTTACTACAAACATTTGATAACTACCTAGTCAAAAAGTCCACTAGGATTCCTATTGAATATTAAGAATCCTTTAGGACTCCTATTATTCCAATCAGAATCATATTGGACTTCAATGGGACATTCAGAACCCCATCAGAATCCTATTGGACATTCTAATTACAGGATTAAGATTTTCTAATGGAATCCAACTGGGTTTGGATACATAAATTCTTATTTTACATTTCCTGATTCCTATACAGGATTTGCATGATGCATTTAAATCATCATAATCTATTGGTAAATGTAGCATTATATTGGAACAGAATTATTTAGCAGTCTTTAAATTTTAGTTTTATGCCATTCATTTGAATTATGTACATAATGTTTGCAAAAAGACAACTGTCAGGTAGTTGAGATGTTTACAGTCAACAGTTAGAAAGAGGGAGAAGAAGAATAATAGATTGTTGTTATATTAATTGTGGTAGTAAACTGATTGATTTTGAAACTAGAGTTTAGATTATATAAGCACCAAAAGCTTTGTAAAGCGTGGGTCCCAAATTGCTTGCAAGGTCATTTTGAGGGTCACGGCCTGAAAAGTTTCGGAAGCCCTGATCTAGAGTAGTTGACCTTGAGCCAGGAGAGGGCGTGCTAAATCATTTAACAGATTACAAGATCCACATCATTTGCACACATGTCATTTTTAACCATGTCGTTGATTATTCCAGTAACGTTTCTTTTGTCTTCACAGCCTCCAACTTCGTGTATCTGAACGCGGTGCCCACAGAGATGCTGACGGGCCCGTGCGCGGTCCAAAAGGCTGTGACGTCAACGTTCGAAAAGGCTTCTGGCTCCTTCACACCGGCCATAGTCAATCTGAAGGTCTCCCAGAAGGGCGTAACACTGACAGACATCAACAGGAAGTAAGTAAATACGCTTCCTGCACAAAGCGGCATGTGGGGTTCATCATATTGTTTAACTAAAGCGATGGTGTCTTCTCAGGCTTTTCTTCAGGCGCCATTACCCCGCTCACCTCCTCAGCTACAGTGGAGAAGATCCGGACAATAGACGGTTAGTAGTATCAAAAAAGAATGGTCGAGGAATCTTGCTTCTCCTGTGGAACTATCTCTGCATCGGGAAGATGTGTTGCATTTTAAAAGCCTAATATCACTCAAGAAGTCACTTTACACTAAGGAACTTTTTAATTGAGGCCCCATACTGAAAAACATACAAAGCTGAAGGCCACAGACTGGTGGTCGATGCATTATTAGTTTTTCTTTACTTTCTATTTACATTGTATATTCTCACTAAAGGCATTCATTATGAATGAACACATGAGATTATTATGTTTTAAACAAAAAAGGTTGAAATATATTCTTCAAATAGCCGCCTTTTGCTTTGATTACAGCTTTGCACCGTTTTGGCATTTTCTCAATGAGCTTCATAACATAGTCACCAGAAATGGTTTTCACTTCACAGAAAATCATTTCAGGTCACTGCCTTATGAAGCTCAATGAGAAAATGGCAAGAATAAGACAAGATGCCACTTTGAAAGAATTTAAAATATAAAACATATTTTGAATTATTTCACCCTTTTTCATTTTTTGCATAATTCCATGTTCATTCATAGTTTAATGGCTTCAATGAAGACCATACAATGTTAATAATGTTGAAAATAAAGAAAAAAACAATACAAAAATAGTGTTTCTAAACTTTTACCAGTAGTGTACTACTACACGCCACATCTTTTATCAGGCCGGGAATGTTAAAAGCCCTATACCTATTTAGCGAAGGCACAGGGAGCGCTAACATTTTAAATTGTAATTTGTGGTCCAAACTCGTCCCTTTAAATCCAAATTATTCACAGGGATGAGTCTAAAAACATGTTTCACCACTTTCAGAGAGCAATATTTTCACTTCTCAGAATTGATCAAAATGCTTTATATTATGCATTGATTTTTTTTTTATCACAAATGTCAGTTTTAACAATATACAAATTCTGCCCTTCAAGAGGTTAGATTCTGCCCTGGAGATGGTACTTAATTTGTAAAGAGTATTTATTTTTGATTTATTTGTGATTGAATAAGCTTTGTATATTATCTAAGAACGCCAAACAGCATGTCCTACTCAATAGCACACAGTCATTAAAAGACAATAAAAGATATATCTGTTTAACTTTGATGTTTACAAGTGAAACAGTATTGTGTTTGGCCTTTGCCCACTAATTTGGCCCTCCGTTGCCTAGTTTGGCCCTCCGTTGCCTAATTTGGCCCTCCGTTGCCTAGTTTGGCCCTCCATGGAAAAAAACTGTGCACCCCAACAGAGTATTTTCACAGCATTTAGAGCCAATTCAGCTAGAACCCTGGGGCCAACAAAACTGGTTGCATTTTGTCTCTTTTGACATCCGTGCTACTCATGGGTTTCATCGCAAATTGCACCAAACCTAAACACCCACTTGTTTATTTGTATAGATTTACAGTTGCAATGCCCCTTTATGCAACTCTGTCGAACCAGGCCTGTGGCAAATGAGACCATAAAATACTTTGTGTACATACAATTACAACTTGACTTAATTTGTAATACATTTTACAATCGTTCCCTAAACCTTGTTCTTATCCATTACAGGTGGATGAGAGGCTCAGATTTCGGTGCAAAGTAAGTGTTTGTATATTATCCTCTTGAGTCTTCACAATTGGCTCCTCCTCGAAAGCTAAATGTTTTCTTTTTTCTTTCTTTACCTACAGGATGTTTGGTTTTGTGGCCAAAGGTGTTGAGGCTGGCGTGGAAAATGTTTGCCACGTCTTTGCAGAGTATGACCCCCTCCAGCCGTGCCACGAGATTGTAGACTTTATCCATGCAACAATAACTAAAACATAAACAAATATTATTGTCGCTGAACATGCATTGGGTTGTGTATTCTGTATAGCCTACTGTTAATATACTGTACAGGAAATTATTTTGTTGCTTTTCTAGTTTGCAATAGCACTTTCTTCACAGGCTTAGTATCATGTTAAGAGGCTGAAATACATTGCAAATGAGTAGAATACAATGGTATATTTGTATGATTGTACACATGACGGTAATCTAGAAAAACAAGAGCAATGTTTTAGTCTAAATACAACACTTTTTGCGTTAAAAATGTTATTTTACATTTTCATGTCGATAGCTGAGATTCAGCTTCATAATGTATATTTATTATTTTGTGTATTATGATTGAATTGTATTTCTTTTGTATAGCTGCATTTGTGATATGAAAATAAACAAAATGATCCTGTTAATCCCCTTTGAATGTATGTAATTCTGTATTAAACTCATCTAAAGCAGTGGTTTTCAAACTGTCGAATGGGTTCCACTTTTGCTACACAGGCTTTTTGACTTTATTAATTTAATTAAAGATTATTTCATTTACTTTCACTGCTGGTGCAGCCAATTTTTGGACATGATTCAGTCCAATTCAGATTAGACTTTTAGATCTGGTTTTAGACTTGATTTGATCTTAATCTAGGGCTTGTGGTACTTGGACGGGCCAAAGTATTTCATGAGGTGTATTTGATGTGAGTAGGTTGGGAACCACGGATCAAAATCACGAGAAGGCAGGTTTGTTTGGGCACTGAAAACAGTAATATCTTGATTAGTTGGATGTGCTTGAATTCAGAATATTCTACCTTCATTGAACACCACATAATTGAAAAACATATCATTCGAAGTCATTTATTTTCAAATTTTTATTTTTTTCTTGATTTAAATGCACAATCCATTGGCAGATAATCTTACAAGTCAAAATTACTCAAAATAAAGTCAAATATTCTGAATTCAAGCAAATTTAACTTATCAAGAGATCACTTTTTGCAGTGGGGGGCGGGAGCTAAATATAGGAGCCACATTTCCCCATGATGGCACAAACAGAACACCACTTCACATTGCGTGTTTACAGGGCTCTCAAAATCACCTCGGTGTCCAGATGTTATTTGATCAGGGGCTCGATTTGTTCCCTGATGCTGCCGTTAGAATAGAATAGAAAAAACTTTATTGTCTACCATGCACAATGATGGCAGACATGTGTCTTTGGCTTTATTTACATCCTCAATAAAATATAAAATCAGTTAATTGCAGAAACAACAGCATCAACTGAGGAGGAGTGGAACAGAAGTGTGGGCATAACATTAACCATAACCTCGTTGATGGTGGGTTATAAATGGTTAAAACAGACACAATGGAGCACTGTACTTAAGTAGAGGAGTTTTTTAATCATTTTTCTTCACAACTTGTTACATTTACTCCACTACAACAAATATAATACTTTCTACACATTTCTTACTCGTTACTTACGGAGCGATCTTTGTCATGTTATGTTTTTTTTTCTCCAATTTAATAGCATTGTTTACTTGAGACCTGATTTTATTGGTCTCTAGTGTTGGGGGTAACGTATTACAAAAGTAACTAGTGACAGAAATATATTATTTTTTTCAGTAACAAGTGCAACTCCCCTCAAATAAGATGCAGCACCAAATCAAGTTGGACTCATGGTGTAGAAAGAAGCTTGTGATGTGAACATCAATAGAATCAGGAACGGAAGCCTTTGACTGCACTTTTGCGGTGGCATCTTTCTCACTATTTTCAGTTTATATTTTATCAAAAGTAACTCAAAATACTGTAACTCAATTACATTTTTGTGGCAGTAATAAGTAATACAAACATTAAAGATCTGGTAGACTTAAAGACGGTGAAAATTCCATATAGAGCAAAAAACAATACATTGCCTCAAAATATTGAAAAAGTATTTAGTCTGAGAGAAGGAGGAGCTGAGAGGAAGTCAAAGCAGAAATAGTGAAAAGGGGGTGAAACTGTGGAATGGTTTGAATGAGGAGCTCAAGGAATGTCCAAATATTCAACTATTCAGTAAACGGTTTGATAATATGATTTTTAGAAGGTATAATAAATAGAATCCTACACTTAAGCTCCAGAGTACAAATTCAGACTGAAGAATTTCTGCCTACGATGGTATAAAAGAGAAGAGAAATGAGTCAGATTAGCAAGGAATTATGATTGTTATAATATTGGTATGAGGAATGACGATTAAAGCACCTGTTTTCTGTATTGTATAAGACAGTTGACAACAAAACCAAAGGAAGTTATTAAATTGAATGCAATAGTTTGAGAGAAGTAATAAGTGTTAAACTTCATCCCACTCCTTTTCGAGATCATTGACTTATTGATCATTGTTTTATGTTGTACTTATTGTCTTTTTTATTTATCATGTGCTCGAAATAAACCTAAATAACTAAAATGTTTAAAGCTGTAACTAGTACAGTAGAATATATTGCAATTTTAAAGTAACTTGCCCAACACTGGCTGTTATAGGAAATAAATGAACAATATCTGAATGGATTGCTGTTTCCAATTTACTAATTTCATATTCAATTCAATGTATCTTTGTATAGCCCCAAAATCTCAACAAAAGTCATCTTGCAGGGCTTCACAAGAAAAAGAAAGTTGGTTTAACAGACGAAGTGAATATTAATTGTCCTGGGGCATCCCCTGTCCTGCCATATATAAATACAGTGTATCTCTTCATGTTTTTCTATTCTTGGTCATTTATATCTTAAACCAGGGTGAACTCAAGAGGAAAAGACTCAAACACATCTTCAGAAGTATTGTATATTCATGTGTTTCATGTTTTTTTTTTAAGTACATTTTTCACAGGGCAACTTTCACTATCATAGGAGCCATATTTGACCAGTATTTGTACTTTTCCTCAAGTAATGAAATGAAGTACTTGGACCACCACTGAAAACAGACACGTGTAATGCAGGTATATTAGACTTTATTTAATCTTCGGTGATAAATCATTACATAAAAGCACAAGTCTTTGAAGTCACAGAGCTCCCAAAACCAGAGCATGAACTTTGTGAAGCAAAGCAAACCCAGGCACAAAACTGCATAGATAGATACGGTATATATTATTGTTTTAAATACTCTTTCTCTGGCACCAAATGCAATACGTGAAGCTCTTTTTTCTTTGGTGCCAACTTAAATGTTATAAATAAAAGCTTATCTTGTTGTGTAACCAAAGCTTAAGAACACGCAGCCCTGTTAACTATGTACAAATACTGCCCTCTACTGGTTAACGCAGGTATCTACATTCGCTGAGACATTCAGACTCTCACTCGCTATTCACAGTGAGAAGTTTAAAAGAAAATGTATCATAAAATATTTACTATATAATCTATTAAATTAAATACTTGTAAGTCAGAAAGCAGGAAACAGAAGCGTCTCTCGTTAAATAATCAGTGCAGACATTATTGTACTCAGTGCTGGAGGTTTTAGAGAAAGGGGCTCCCTAAATGTTCAGCATTTCATCCATTTTCATCGCCTGTGTTTGTAAGGCTGCAAAATATGGAAAAAATAAAATAAAAATGCAAACTGTCTGGAATGAAGCTAAAGTGACACAGTTTGAGGACGTCTTGATAGAGTAAACTTAAAGGTAATGTCTGGAGGAGGCTCTTTGTACAAGTTTCACATGTCATTCCTCATTTGAAAGCTTAGAACCTCTAAAATTCAGCCTGGGATTGTGAACGTGAGAGAGCTGAGAGAGTCCTCTTTCTGCTCTGTTTCGACTATGGTCCAGGATTTATCTCATATTTGGAACAATCGGAGCTAAAATATTTGCAAGACAAACCAATGCCTTTCAATACCTACACTAAACTATAGGTCATCATAAAACAGATCATTTATTCCATTAAAGACTATTTCTTTTCATTTGTTAATCATTTATTTGCACTGAAAAAACCAAGTAACTTTCTTTAGTGCTTTCTCAGGACACAGCGGGTCCTGAGAAAACTTGATCTAAAGCATACTATTAGTACTTAAAAACAGTTTTTGATGCCATACTGGTATCGTTTAAGTTACCATGAGTTGGAAGACCTCAGTGATTTTGCGATATATGTTGTGGCTTCTTGCGACATGAATATTGCATCACCTACACTGCAATAATAATATTCTGCCTATATTTTGTGCAGCCCTATAGTAAATCGACAAAAAGCTAACTCACAACTTCCGAATGATCATGTTTACGTTTTTTTTCTGAAAGGAAGAGCATTTCTGTTATAACAAACTTGCATACCCATCAACCGCTGTAAATAAAACATTTAAGTTCAGGATATTCTTGTTTCTAACTCTAACCTTCAGTCAAGACATTTTAACTTTATCTATGATCATAACAGTCTAAATTGTCACTCAAAGCTCCATGTTACGCCGGAGTATTGGATGAAATGCTGAGAATCTGGCGAGTCCCCTCAGTGCAAAGCAGTTTCAAATCACAAACCCGTCATTGTTTGGCATCAGCAACTTTCCTTGTACCATCAACCTGTATTCATATGAAGTAAAATACTGGAGTCATTCAAAAAGGACCATATCTTACACCATAGATCAAGCAAAACATTATGACCGATACCAACGTCCTGTCAAACACATTACAAAATGTCCATATTTTTTAGCCTGAATCCACATTTCGAGTAGATTCAGGTCGGGTCCACTGTCCACTCTTAAAGTGTACGTAAGTGTGCATGTGACACATTAGACAAAGCATATTTATCACAATTACATTTAAGAATTTGCTAAAATGTACCTAGTTTTCCTCGACTTTTAGACTATGTAGAGGTAAACAATTCATAACCGTTGTCGTGCCAACCATATTACACCAATGAGAAATGCTTAAAGTGCATATTTATAAGTGCAAATGCTTAAAGTGCACTACTACTACAACTACTACTACTACTAATAATAATAATAATGGCTTACACTTGTATTGCACTTTTCAAGTCTGATTACCAAGTTTCTCAAAGTACTACACTGTAGACCAGGGGTGCCCAAAGTATTTTACATGGAGGGCCAAAATGGAGTAACATTAGCGAGCGAAGGGCCAAACGCAATACTGCTTTAACATGACAAAACACCAATTTCATCCAGATCTATGATTAAATGTCCTTTAATTACTGCTATTGAGTATAGGACATGCTCTTTAGGTGTCCTTAGTAACTAGCAATAGTCTATTCAGTCGAATGAATCAAAAGAGACATCTTCATAAGTGAAACTTTCTGGATTTAAGAATATTTCACCATATTTTAAGTATTTTAATTGTAATTGTGACTTGCAAAGTAAAAAAAATGTCAAAAGAAAGAGATTTTTGATCTTTTTTTGCAAGTAAAATTTAATGTATTTCCTAATTTTTAAGTGATGTATGATGTTTTTCTTTTTCTTTTCTTATTCTAAATGCAAAAAGACTTAATCCTTTGACAGATACATTTACATTTACCGGCTTAAATCAAGGTCAAATTATCTTCTCTCAAGAACGTTTTACTTA
>OMNZ01091541.1:0-12833 GCA_900303255.1 Lesueurigobius sanzi | reverse complement strand
AAGAAGAGAGGCAGAGGAGGGAGAGGAGACAGAGGAGACAGAGGAGACAGAGAGGCGAGGACGAGGAGCGAGGGGAGACAGAGGAGAAAGAGAAGCCAGGCTGAGGAGCAAGAGGAGACAGAGGAGAAAGAGAAGACAGAAAGGCCAGGACGAGGAGCGAGAGGAGACAGAGGAGAAAGAGAAGACAAAGAGGCCAGAACGAGGAGCGAGAGGAGACAGAGAAGATGGAGGAGAAAGAGAAGCCAGACCGAGGAGACAGAGAAGACAAAGAAGAAAGAGAAGCCAGGCTGAGGAGCAAGAGGAGACAGATGAGACAGAGGAGACAGAGGAGACAGAGAAGCCAGGCTGAGGAGCAAGAGGAGACAGAGGAGACAGAGGAGACAGAGGAGAAAGAGAAGCCAGGCCGAGGAGCGAGAGGAGACAGAGGAGACAGAGGAGAAAGAGAAGACAGAGGAGAAAGAGAAGCCAGTCCGAGAAGCAAGAGGAGACAGAGAGGCCAGGACGAGGAGCAAGAGGAGACAGAGAAGACAGGAGAAAGAGGAGAAAGAGAAGCCAGGCCGAGGAGCGAGAGGAGACAGAGGAGAAAGAGAAGAAAGAGACGCCAGACCGAGGAGCGACAGAACACAAGTGGGAGGAGAGGTTTACGGTGAATACAAGTCACTACTTTGGGACAACAGTTGAATACTGGCTCCCAAGAGCAACAAATAAGAGGTTCTAGAGTCACTGGGCAGTTTGAAAACATGTCAGTCATGAAAAAAGAGAATAAAATCGTCCATTGGTTTAGTTGTGGGAGACCGGAGCTGATCCTGTAGCAACCACTGCCAGCTTTCCCTACACCGTCTTTAGATAAGGGAGGGCGCTATATGCACTAATCTGACACTGGGTACCAGGAAAGAATACAACATGGAGTATAGATTCCAATTATCTAATACTGAACCGAATCTGAACTGAATCTGTCCGTCTCCTCTGGTGCTCGCTCTTTTTAACCAGAGCCTGTGGGAGTCAAAGTCACGCAGCAGTACACGAGCTAACCACTGGGGGCAGTACTGCACACAGCTCAACGCGAGACGCAACTGAACATTTCTAAAGTCCCAATTCTTCACAGGATTGAGTTTCAAAGCACCATTTTCCATTGTTCTATCCTCCTCTCGTCCTCCCTCTTTAAGCTAAATGAGACGAGCAGCGGTTCGCTCTCGTGGCCTTCGTCTGCCGAGGCTGAATGCGGCGGCGGATGAGCAGCCGAGTGATTGTGAGCGAAGGGGAAACGCAGAAACAGACAAGAACAATGTACACAGGGTTAGTCACACTTACCTGTGTCGGAAATCTTTGTTTCTTTAGAGCGAGCAAAGAGCAGAAGAGAAGAGAGAGGAGAGAGAGAGGTGTTAGAACTGATTAAGACAGTGGTTCTCAACTGAAAATATGCCCTTGATTTGAGCTTATCTGCCAATGGAGCAAGTATTTATTTTCTTGGCAAGACAGGATTACTCAAATTAATGTTATTCTTGAATTACTTCTTTTGTTTTCTACTTCCTGGAACAATTACATCATTGTTCAAACCCCCAAACGTTTAGTAGAACGCAGTACCAGGCAGTACCGGCTTCCACCCCTGGTCTTTCCTTCGTTTCCTTCGTTTCTTTTCGTCACCGTTAAATGTTAAAAAAAAAACCTGTTCCCCGCAATCACACGCACCTCACGCACCACACATATTTGACTTCTAAACCAGGACTAAACCAGGACTAAACCAGGATTAACCACCACTAAACTAGGTCTAAACCAAGACTAAACCAGGTCTAAACCACACTAAACCACAACTAAACCAGGTCTAATCCACTACTAAACCAGGTCTAAACCACATCTTAACCAGGACTAAACCAGGTCTAAACAAAGCCTAAACCAGGTCTAATCCAACACTAAACCAGGTCTAAACCAGAACTAAACCATGTATAAACCACCACTAAACCAGGACTAAACCAGGACTAAATCGGGACTAAAAAAGGTCTAAACCACCACTAAACCAGGTCTAAACCACCACTAAACCAGGTCTAAATCAGGTCTAATCCACTACTAAACCAGGTCTAAACCACAACTTAACCAGGACTAAACCAGGTCTAAACCAAGCCTAAACCAGGTCTAATCCAATACTAAACCAGGTCTAAACCAGGACTAAACCAGGTCTAATCCAATACTAAACCAGGTCTAAACCAGGTGTAAACCAGGACTAAACCACGTCTAAACCACCACTAAACCAGAACTAAACCACCACTAAACCAGGTCTAAACCAGGACTAAACCACCACTAATCCAGGTCTAAGATAGATTTTACTTCTACTTGTGCGGTGTATTGCCACAAGTAAACCAGAACTAAACCACCACTAAACCAGGTCTAAACCAGGACTAAACCACCACTAATCCAGGTCTAAGATAGATTTTACTTCTACTTGTGCGGTGTATTTGAGGCGAGCGAGCACAGTCTTAAACCGAGTCAGACTGTAACATGTGGATATAGTGATCCTGCGACTCCTTATATTTTATAGCCAATAATATCAAACTGACAGCAGTAACATGAAGTAAAGTGGGTGAACTCAGCACCAGCCGCCACATTCAGTGAGGAGGACAGAGGTCTGAGATGTTTTTAGCTGCGCTGTGTTTGATGAGCTGTGAAGTTTGATGCCGAAAGCCGGTTTAGAAAAGAGGGAGCTGTTAAAAACAAAAAAAAAAAATAGAAAAACAGACTCTCCTCTCATCACTGGACTTTATGTCTTAGTCCTTTTGGCCGAGCAGCAGCAGCACTCGAGATGTTTATTACTGGAAAGGCAGAGTCCAATCTGCTCAGCCATCTTTACTCCTCTCTGTCTTCTTCCCTCTCGCTTTCCCTCTCGTGGAAGAAGGACTCAATATTCTTAAGTAAAAGTGCAGATACAGGACCAAAAATGTACTTAAGGAAAAGTACAAGTATCCGTTGTAAAATGTACTTTATAAGTAAAAAGTGAAAGTATCTAAGAGTTTAATGATCAGGTCTAAACCTGTTCTAAACCTGGTCTAAACCAAGTCTAACACAAGTCTAAACCAGGACTAGTCTATATGTGTAAACCACTAACTCAGGTCAAAAACAGGTCTAAACCAGGAATAAACCACAAATAAACCAGAACTTAACCAGGTCTAAACCACCACTAAACCACAAATTAACCAGGGCTAAACCAGGACTAAGACAGGACTAAGCCAGGTCTAAACCACCACTATACCAGGTCTAAACCACAACTAAACCACAAATTAACCAGGTCTAAACCACAACTAAACCAGGACTAAACCACAAATTAACCAGGGCTAAACCAGTACTAAACCAGGACTAAATCAGGACTAAACTAGATCTAAACCAGAAATTAACCAGGACTAAACCACAACTAAACCAGGTCTAATCCAGGACTAAACCAGGTCTAAACCAGATATAAACGAGGTCTAAGGGAGTAAACCACTAAACCAAGTCTAAACTGGGACTAAACCAGTTCATCACAGAGCGGTCACTTTGAAAATAAAATATTTTTACCTTTAATCCAATTTAAAAATGTAGTGGAGCAGAAAGTACAAATACAGGCTCTAACATGTAGTAAAAAGTAAAAAAGTAAAAAGGATTCATCATAAAATGCACTTATAAAGCACCTTTTTACTTGTACTTTTTACTTCCCACCACTGCCCCACAGTTAGTTCCTTTAAACTCTTGATATTAGAATATTTGGAGCTTGTGAATGGGATGAACCAGGACCAGAGGTGGGCAGGACGGTTCCAGCTCCGGTCTCAGCTGAAATGTCATATTTTTAACCAATTCACCGCCTCCCAAATAAACCTCCGCTCTCCATCACATCAACTACATTCACATACTGCATATTTCTTACCCCTCAGACCCTTCACGTGGTCCCTCCCATACCTGAGCTCCATGACGCTGGTGACGTTGCCCGAAGGGAAGATCCTCCGAATGTAGTTGAAGTCTCCCACGAACAGGCTCCCGTCGGCTCCACAGGCCAGAGCCAGAGGGGCCAGCAGCTTGTTCCCCTCGGCCTGACCGTTACAGCTGGGACACGAGATGCTCCGCCGACGACCGTTCCCTTCAACGCGAACACATACTTCAGCTTTCGATACAGTCGGAAGGAAGGAAGTATTTTTTAATAGAGCTGCAGGGTGCTGAGGCTAAAGCTAAGTGCTATAGTAGTTTCTGTTCCATTCGCACAACCACTAACCATGATATTTTTGTGTTATCATTCATATTATATGAGATTAAAAGGGTATGTCAATTTAATATGGCATGTAACCAATCAACTGTATCTCTAAGGAATATTTCATGAATAAATGTGCTAAGTAAATGGACCTATGACTGGTGGTTATAAGAAGTGATTGGCATTTGCAGTTATCAGGATGCTAAGGGCCCCTCTGTCCTCTCTCCTACTAATTTTAAAGTAACGTTAGACATAATATTACTCAAATGACATAACAGAATATCTTAAATCTGTATATGGCTGTATATTCATCTGCTGTCGATACATTTTTTCAATACGAAAGGGGCTGGTAAATACAAGCTTAGGCAACTTATAGGAGCAATGAAGCTGGAGGAAGTATGGTACACTGAGCCCTATCCTCTTGTTATTCTTATTGTATAAATGATGTATATTTTTTTACCTTTTATCTGTTCATTGCTGTTCACATTGTGTCCCCCTTTGTCTCCATTGTTTCAAAACGACTTGCTGACTTAGACCCTTCCCCCTGCTGCTAATCAAGATCCAAGATTTCTTTTATTTGTCCCCAAGGGGAAATTTGTCTTGGACACACAGGCTGCCACATACAAACACATTATGACAAGACAATTCAATTCATACAATTCCATACAAGAGAAACACATCACTCATTAGTCTCTGCTCTTTGGCCTGAGTTCAGGAGATTCACTGATATGGGGAGGAATGAGTTCTTATACCTGTTCAGGTATCGTTTTTTGTGGCCTTAAAGAACAACTAACCCCCCTACTAGAGCCTAACTCCACACGCATCCATTTTTTGAAAACTGTGCCAGAAGGGGGCGTGGCCTGGCGGAGCAGGGAATGCCGGGGGTGTGAGGGTACTGCTGCCGCTAACTTTATAACATAGTGTTGAGGTTATGCCTGCTCCAGCAGCAGCTAAAAGTTACTCAATATGGACAATATGTCTTTTAAAAGTTCTTCATGAGCCTGTTTCAGTCGCTGGATTTGCTTTACAGATGTGTTCAAGCATAAAACGTTTAGAATCGCTATTTGCAGCTGGTTAGCAACATTAGCCTGCAATTGGAACAAAACAGCATCACTAAGGAGCGGCCGTCATGGGAAGGACCCCCCCCCCCCCCCTCCCCAATCCCCCACCCCCATCCAGCCTGTCCGTCCTGGGAGAGGATCTCCCCCTTCATGTGGATATCCCCGAGGTTTCTTTGTTTTGTCCCAATGGGTTTTTGGAGCTTTTCCTTGCCGTGAAGGAGGATGTAAGGACAGGGGAGGCCCTAGCACGATTAATATTGTAAAAATTGTCTTTCTATTTTCTGTGAAGCCCTGCGAGGCGACTTTGTTGTGATTCTGGGCTATACAAAATAAATTTAATTGAATTGAAAAATGTTGTTGTTGTAGTGTTAGCGGCAGGACCCACAGCTAGGGTTAGCTCACATCAGCTATTGAACCGATAAGGTGACAGACTCCAAAATAAAAAAAAATCTAATGTCATATAGTTTTAACCTCAAGAGGGCGCCACACAGACAGTTTTAAGCACAAAAGTTTGATTTCAACAAATGTGCACTAACATGTCAAAGTAATATTGGAGACATGTAGCAACACTATTAGACACCCATTTATAAAGATAATCAGCAAAAAAAGTTGATTTGGGGGTGAGTAGCTCTTTAAGGATGGATGGATTTTACGTGGTTTGGACATTGTTTCATGTGTTTGAGTGTGAGCTCTCTGGGACAAAGCTTTTTTGTGATACTGGGCTTTACAAAAATAAATTGACTTGATCTTATTTTATTTAATAACAGTTCAAAATGTAAAATTTTTGATACCACACTGGTATCCTTTAACTGTACCCAGCCCTAGCTATCTGTCATCGCACCGTTCCACACTGCACTGTATAGAAATATCAGAAGAAATACAGCTACAACAATGTGCAAAACATGGCTGGGTTTAAACTGAACTTTGAACATAGGCTTTTCCATATTCAGTGTTAAAAAGCAAGTTAAGACCAGAGCGGCAGAAGTTTGTGCAGATACATATTAAGCTGCCAGCGCTGCCGCTCAAAAGCCCCACGTTCATATAATTACCCAGTGCACCAGCGTTCACTGATTTGGGTTAAACACAGGGTTCCTCCCACTTTATCTCCTCAGATGAACCTGTCTGTGTACGCCGGCTTTTTAAAGAGGCATTTCAGACTTTTTTATATGCAATATTCAGCGTGAAGCCTGGCCCAAGCATTTTGTCGATACGTACAGCATTTGTCAAAGTCCAGCGACTGAACCACAGCGTGTTTGACTAAAGAGAGAGAGGCATAACACAAGGGAGTCTAAATATTTAAAACAGGAGAGGCGTCTGCGTGACTTGAATTCAGAAAATGGAAGGATAAAACAAATGTTAGTCCACTATTGGGGGGAAATAGAGCGGGGTGTTGCACATTCAGATAAAGTTGACAATACAGCAATTACGTGGTGAAATAATGTGTTCCCATCTTTCCAGAGACATTAAATTAAGTTTAAACTTAAGAAAAGAACTCAGAATAGGAATAATCAGAATAGGAATGACTGAGCATTGATTTAAAGTGGATTTAAAGTGTTTTGCAAATAGTCTCATCATTTCGTCCCTGAATTGTAAGGTTCGTTCTGACATTTTTGTTGAGTTATTCACATATTCTTGTTCTTTAGTACACTATGTTGTATATATTAGAGCTGGAACAATAGACTTTTGTTGTAATACATTAAGTTTTGTGAACATTTTAAGTTATGTGTCCAAAAGTTATAAACCAAATGCCTTCAAACATTGCGGCAGAGGCATATTCCGAAATATTACAGAATGATGTATTGTTCCAGCACTAATATATACAGTACATACGTACAGTATATACACTTGTGCTCAAAAGTTTACATACCCTTTTAATCTTTTGGCCGTTTTTCATAGAATATGAATGATAACACAAAAATATATTTCCCACTCATGGTTAGTGGTTGTGGGAAGCCAGTTATTGCCGAAGAACTGAGTTTACTCTTTTGAAATCATAATGAAACAGAAACTACTCAAATGTCCCTGATCTAACGTTTACATAACCTTCAACAACTGCCAGGAAAACTGTTCAGGAGCAAAGAAAATCTCACTTCAGCTGAAATACAGGACTCTCTGACGTTTGTTTCAAGATGCACAATATGTAAACATTAGATCAGGGACATTTGGCTAGTTTCTAGCTGAAAAAGTGTAAACAAACAGGGTTTTTGACAATAAATGGCTTCAAGTTTAGTCTTGATCAGTTACTAAGTAAAATGATCTATGTTTGCCCTTAAATTAAGAAAAAAAACAACTTCTTGTTCTTCTAAATTTACTTGAAATTATATGCTTTTTCTTAATTTAAGTGCAAAAATACAGATAATTTTACTTAGTCAAAATGACTAAAAATAAGGTCAAATATTCTTCTAATTTATCAAGAGATTCCTTTTTGCAGTGTACTCATTTCCATTTTGTTCTATGAGCATCAAAAGTGCTCGGAACCAAATGTGGCTCATTGTTCAACAAAATTCTGTGGAATAAATACTTTAAAAAAATAGTTATTTTGGCATTATGACTTGAAAAGACTTGATTCAAGAAGTGATGAGAGTCAAATAGTTTTACATAAATCAGGACTTTGTAGAAAGGTTATCCAGATGAATGTGCACTGAAGAGACCTAGACTCTTGTCAGGACCTGTATACTCACTTCTACCTAATACTCATGTTTGTCTTTTCATCAGTGGACTCACCCATGATGCTGCTGATGACGGCCGGCTGCTGCGACACAAACACGTTCTCGCCGTTCCCTTTGTACAAGATCCCTGAGAAAGACAAGGAAAAGAAATCATGAAATACAACAAAGCATGAAGTGGATACTTGGAAATTAACTTTATCGCAGGTGTGTGAAGGGAATACTTCTTGAATGTTATCCTTTTGTCAGTATTATATGTTGTTTTGAGCATTGTGCTGCACATACACTGTAAAAACACGGCCATTTTGTTAATTTAACATCAGCATGTAATTTCTTTTCACTTGACAAGGACAGTTTTTGATTTTTAAATTACAGTTTGAAGTTGGAAACCTCACAACTTATTTATCTGAGCAATAATATCATAATTATCATGGTGAGTTCATAGGATTGGAACCGGATTCTGTATGACCATTTTATATTCACTTCTAATGTGATTAATTATAGACAGCTCTAATGTAAATATAGACAGCTCTTATGTAAACCTAGTTGTGCTCGAAGGTTTACATACCTGTACACTTTTGCATTTCATAGAATATGAATGATAACACAAAAACCTTTCACTCATGGTTAGTGGTTTGTGTGAAGCCATTTATTGTCAAAAAATCTGTTTGTTTACGCTTTTCAACTAGAAACTACCCAAATGTCCCTGATCAAAAGTTTACATATTGTGCATCTTCAACTGAAGTGAGTTTTTCTTTGCTCCTGAACAGTTTTCAAGGCAGTTGTTGAAGGTCATGTAAACGTTAGATCAGGGACATTTGAGTAGTTTCTGTTTCATTATGGCTTTGCACAACCACTAACCATGAGTGGGGAAAAGATTTTTGTGTTAACTGTATGTTTTATTGATTAATCTTATTGGCCTTCTTGTAATTCTATCTAATTGTGAAGTACCTGTGTGTGAATTGTGCTCTTCAAATACACTTTCCTTTCCTAATAATAAATCTGTCCAATCAGCGCAACAACAAAAACCCCGGGGTAGACTCCTGGAGGAACTTCCTCGATCCACAATTCAGGAGCCTTTGTCGACGACGCAACAGAACTCTGATACAACAATGACACGACACGTGCTCCCACTTCCCGTTTCCTCCCGACGCAATTTGTAAGCGCTGAGTGAAATGAATAGGCGAGTGGTTATTAAATTTGCGCCCGGCTGATTGTACAGCGTCGATCTGGAGGAAAAAGACAGGGATGTACACGTTCTTCAAAGTGAGACATCAAAGCCCGGCCCCCTGCGGTGAACTGAATTATTAACAAGCCGCCGCCATTTTGGAAAGCGGCTCCTCAGTGTTTATCAATCGGTTTAATCTACTCGAAAGCATTTGGATGAGCAAGCAGGACTCGCTCTCAACGTATAGTGATTAATCGATGGCCTTCTGCATGCGCTGATGGAAGGGATGATGGTTTAAAATTGGAAGTGGACACAGCAGATGCGGCCTATAGCCATTTAAGAGACCTCTGTGTTGATTTATGCCAGTGTTTTCTTTTCCAAACCCAATTATATTTGTATATTTGCACAAAGACATGGCTATTTCGATTCATTGCATTGAAGTGGATGACGTCAATAACCAAAGACTCGTAATAAAAGTTGAGAAAGTTGTTTGACTGTGAAACAAAGCACCACGTGACTTACTTCAGTGTGGAGTATATTCTGATAATCTTGAGCTATAGTGACCCTCCAGCCAAATGTTGGACGACTTACGGACTGCTCCACATATGGATTTCAAACAAAAGGCCCCAAAAGTGGGTCACAAAGTGGGTTCCTTTCTCAAGGAACATTTCTTTCAAATTGTATCAAATATTAATGTTTAAGCGATCGACAAAAGTACAAAGACACTACTTGACAATGCTGATGATAATTTCAATCGCCACCTCAATAAATGCTTAAATCAACAATAATATGTGTGAAAATACAGTATTTTACATAATATATGACATATTCCATTATTGTTTGGGTGCAGACTTATCATAAGGGCAATGGTGAACAATATAGACCTTTCTGAGCGGTCGTCATGAGGTCGGACGGAGTTACGTAGAAGTAAACAAACAATGTCCTACTGTTCACCAGCAACAAGCACAAACCTCTCCATGAGGACGCCCTGAACCACAGTCTAAACATCTAGCCTTGGTACAACATCTGACAGAGGTAAAAGCTGATGTATTACTGTCACTTTTTCATGTTGTTTACAGTGTAGTGGCTAAATTTGCTAGCCGTTAGCATGTAGCGCTAACAATAGTCTTTAGCAGCATAAACACGGGCTCTGACTGAGGCTCTGTTCACACGGCAAACAGTAAAAATCACAGGGAAAGGTTGTCGGTTACCTCTTCGATGTGTTCATAAAGTCTCAGGAGTGGGAATAGATCTTTGGCCTGTGTGGTAGCCTCCTGCTCTGTCCTGGCTGCTGCCACTAGCTGCGTCTTTGCCTTGTAAACATAGCCATGCGAGGTTTGTTTATGTAGCCATGTGCGCTCTCTGGGGCCGTCTTTTTGCACTTATCTTCGTGAGCATTTGTTAAAATATGGTTGACCTTAGGGCTGGACGATATGGCCAAAAAATCTTACCACGAATTTCTTTAGTTTATCACAATTCCTGTATAATGTATTTTAAAGACAACTAAACCATCTGCTTCTTCTTCACCTCCCTTAGACCTGGTGCTGTAGTCTTGGTTAAGACATGTTTTGGTCTAAGTTTCAGTCCAGAGTTTTGACATGCTTCCCTCATGGTTTAATCCTGATTCCATCTGGGATATTGTCCAGGTTTAGACCTGATTCAGACACAGCTTTCTCTTGAATTATTTCTGATTGAGTCCTTGGGGTTACACCTGGTTTAGTATTCTGTCCCTGGGTCAGTCCTTTTTAGTTCGGTCCTGGTTTAAACCTTGATTTCAGTCTCTGCTTTAGTCTGGGTTACTTCTTGGTTTAGTCCCTGTTTAATCCAGATCCAGTCCGTGATATTGTCTGATTTTAGACCTGGTTTTCTCCTGGTTTGTTCTGGTTTAACCCTGACTGTAGAAAGTCATGGATGTCAGATCACGAATTGATTTTTATCATCATCTCGCCCAGCCCTAGTTGACCTGACCACTCAAGTGCTGGACCGTGTTAGAGAGCGTCAAGACTGGTAACTTACCCAAAAAACGTCACGAGACTGAGAATGGTCTACTGATAGGGTATTTTATACAATTCTTAATTGAAAACTGCATAGATTTGAGAGTAGAGGTCAAATAGCAAAATAAGAAAAGTAAACACACATTACTAAACCAGATTTGATGTTTCTTTACTGGACATGCTGATTTGACAATGTTATAATCTAGTCTGCAAACGTTTTAGCTTTGCATATGACACTGAAAGGATTGTGAACATGGTAATTTGGGGGTTGCAGACTGAACAGTTTGGGAATAAATAAAAAAAAGTCAGGGATAAAGCACCGTTTGTGACTTTCCGCAAATCAAATTACATTTTAGGTTTTTAATATCCCCGATGTGGACCAAATATAGCCTGAGAAAACGCTCCTTCTCCCACATGAATATGGAGGACGTGTGAGTTCCACAGCGGGACCGAGGGGGGCGCGAGCAGACCTCGGGACAGCGCCGATATCCTCCGTCTGCACAAGAGCCACCTCAATGCTATGCTAATGCTAGCGCTAATGTATTCCCTCTGATCCCCGGTGCCCCCCACAGAGATATCAGGGGACCAGGCTGCTGCTCCCACAATGCAGCGGGGCCCAACTCAACTGGGTCAGCGCCGACTCGTCACTGCCGCGCCGTCAGGAATGAGAGCAGCATTTCAAGCATCGGACACGAGTTTGTATATTTATTAAATGGTAATAGTTACACACTTTTTCATGATGAGTACATTTTTTTTTCTAAATTATGGCCAGGCTTTTGGATAAAACCAATCTACTTTCCCTCCGATGCAGTTATTCTTTGCTATTTATTTTTTTACTTGGGCCACTTTGATCTCTGAACAGCTTTCACCTGGAACCAAATAAATTGCCTAATCTTCATAATGAGGTTTAAATACTGCTTTAATTCAGAATTTGCTGAATAGATACCGGATATTTCATGGGACTTTTCCTCCCTTTGAAGGATTTTTCAGTATGTTCAGTAATTCCAGGCCTGATGTAATGAACTTTGAACCCTTAAGAACGAGACCAATTCGAATTTTGTGGCCAACAAAAATAAACCAGTAAAATGTAAACCTCCCCAATTTTGTTAACACAACGAAAATATTTAAATACATCAAATACAACAGACTAAATTCAAAGTGTAAAATAACCTAACTCCAAAAGGCTGAGGGTTTTTTACCAGCGTTTCATGAAGCTAAAATATAATAAATGAGTACTTCTGCAATGTATAATAGCGAATTTCACAACCTACGGGTCACGTTTTGTGTCAGTGTCACAGAAATGCAAGAAAAGGAGCTTGTACCTGAATGTAAACAATTATTCATTCTTTATATGTTCACCTGCACTGACACCTCATATACAGTATTTATTTATTCATCTCATATCTCATACACAGCACATTCTGTCCTATCTGACCTAGTTATTCATCTTATAAAGTGTGCATAAAGATGTTTATATAGAAACATCATTTCATTTCATTTTCTTTATTTGTTCTCTTTACATGGTATGCATAATTGATCTTGTACATACAACTTCAATGTGAAAAGTAGTATACATTCCATGCAGAAAAAGAACAGGAGCAGGTTGAAGAGTTGAAGGTGGACACACACTAGAGGATTTTCAGCCAGATTTTTAGTCTTAGGAGGCGTGGCTCAACAAAAACTTTCTCTCATGGCATGATCTGTGGTGGGACTCCTCATGTGTGTGTGTGTGTGTGT
>OMNZ01091540.1:0-10870 GCA_900303255.1 Lesueurigobius sanzi | reverse complement strand
TTACAATGTCCAGATATTTTTGTTGACTAAAAAAGACTAGATAAAAGTGAAAAGGGACTAAAATGATCAAAACGGCAGTAACTCAGTTTGAAAGATCCTCGTATCATTTAAAAAAAAAAAAAAATCTTAGTCAACAAAAATTCCATGTAATCTTCGTTGACTAAATTTGAAATAGATTGAAAACAATAATATAAATGTCAAGTTTACTCAAACGTATTTAATAATATTCTCTGCTTCATGAAGCGTCTCCCACATGATGAAACACAGACCTGTTCCTTTGGCAGTGAATGATGAGGCTCTTTCAAACTGAAGTCACTGAAGTTTGGATCATTTTAGTCCCTTTTCATTTTTATTTAGTCTTTTTTAGTCATAGTTTTAGTCTCATGAACTAACTTTAATATAGTTTTAGTCTAATTTTCGTCAGCAAAAATATTACTGTGACTAAAATTATGACCAAATATTTATTTAAATCAACACTGCACTGGTCCCACGATCATGGCATGTGAGAAAGTTTTATTGACTATTGTCTCCTCAGACTAAAATACAAAAAATCCTAGTTTGTAGCCAGCTTTTGGCATTTATCACATCCTAATTTCATAACTTTCAGGATCACTTTGACTGGTCACTATCACAGTAATACAAACAAAATAATTATCCAGCAAACTCACAATTGTTAAAAAATACTTTATAATTACAATGAGGTTTTTTTTCCCAAACCACTGCATATTCATAATATACTGAAGAGACAAAAGCGTTCTGAGATTCAAGATTTCACATATGTTAATATTTAGGTTTCTAATTTTACAATTACTGGCCATATTCACATGAAACAAAAACTAGCACAAAGCTGAATGTGCTCTCTCTCAGCACAAATTGACTAAGATCATTATTTTCTCATTTTCTCTAGGATTATTATTTTCGATTCTGGTCAGATGAAAGGAAATCAGACAAAAGATTAATATGCCAGGTTTGTATGTCCAAACTCTAACAAATAATAATCTATTTTCACATTTCCTTCATGAAACGCCCTGACAGTCCACTCTGATGGCTGTGGAGGAAAACCACCTCTGCACGTGCGCACACTGAAGCAGCGCAGCCTCGGACCCATCGCAGTCGGAGAAAAGCCTCCACATGGGGGTGACTTTGGCGGTTTGGGTTGTGGAGGTGGCGAGGACAGAGCCACAGCCCAGTTGCCGGCACACGATAGCGGCGTGTTTCTGGTCCCAAAGTAGCGTCTCTCCGGTCACCATCAGCGTTTCAGACCTGTCCTCCGCCAGCAGAATCCCGGAGCAAACCGTGCTGGTGAGATCTCGGGTTCGTCCGTCGTCCAGCTGCACGTCCCTTGCATCTAATGCCAAGTAAGTAAGTATAAGAGAAGATAAGATAGTTTTTTATTGATCTCACAATGGAGAAATGTACTTGTCACAACAGCTCTTAGGACAGTATCACACAGGGGGGTGCACAAAGTCAGGAAAAGTGTCATCAAATGTAATAGTAATAATAGTAACAATAAAATAAAATAGAATAAGCGTCTCTTAGCGTCTCTCTGTAAATAAACTGTACAGACATCTCTTAAGCACTAAATAGATTAAATTAATTAAAAAAGTATGTCAATATCAATCCATTATCAGGGTTCCCACTCTACCTTTCAAGTCATGAAAGTTTGGTTTCTCCCCCCTAAACCTCCCAGTGTGGGGATGGTTCTGGGTACTGTAGATCCCCCTCCTGATTGTTCAGTTCGCTGAGCAGGGGGGAGGCCTACAGCTGTGGATCCCCTGCTCCCACCCCTCATTCATCCCTCCCTCTCCTTTGCTATAACAAATTCATCACCCCAACAACTAACTCATCTGCGGTACCCAAGACAAAAGTAACTCATTTGAAGAATTCTGCCAGTGGGATAAGTTTTTTACACTTAAATTTAGAAAGCACATCAACATTCCTGTTTCAAGTCAATTAAAAAGTGTGTAATTATTTGTTTTATTAATTTAAGAGTAAAGAAAACTTATCCCACTGGCATTCTTTAAACTCAAATCAAGGGCGAATTAAGAACATTTCCAAACTTACTTTTGCAACGTAGTTTACTTTCTTTTACCAACATCTATCTCAAATGAAATTGAAATCGCGAGGCCTCATGACATAATTCTGCTTAAGGCTCTGTGAATGCTTGGATAGACAGCATCCTATTGATTCACTATAGCACAACTCCGAAAGACAAAAGATATTTTAAGTTAAATTAAAGATAAGTTAGATATTAAATAAATGACTGTACCTTCCACAACAACCGTGACGTTCTGGCTTTGAGAAGAGAAGGTGTGTCCGAGCACAGTGTTGTGGTAGACACAGCTGTATTTCCCGGAGTGGGTCCTTTCAGCCAAAGCAAAGGTGAAAACGGCTGAGTGATTGGCAGCAGTTTGGTTCAGGGTGAGTGAGTGATCATCTCCAAGGAAGACTAAACTAAAATGACCTCCAGGAAACTGTGGCGGCACGGAGCAGGTGATATAGAAACTGTAGGGGCTGTAGACGACCGTGGAACCATATCTTGAGGAGTTTTTCTCAGATGCAACGCTGATGGTGGCTGGATGCAGTATATCTGCAAAGAGTTACAGTTGTGGTCAAAGGTTTACATACACTTGTAATCTTTCAGCCATTTTTCATAGAATATGATAACACAAACATTTTACACTCATGGTTAGTGGTTGTGTGAAGCCATTTATTGCCAAAGAACTGAGTTTACTCTTTTGAAATCATAATGAAACAGAAACTAGTCAAATGTCCCTGATCTAACTTCAGCAACTGCCAGGAAAATTGTTCAGGAGAAAGAAAAACTCACTTCAGCTGAAATACAGGACTCTCTGACAAACTTGATGTTTATTTCAAGATGTACAATATGTAAACTTTTGATCAGGGACATTTGGCTAGTTTCTAGTTGAAAAGTGAAAAAACAAACAGGTTTTTGAAAATAAATGGCTTCACAACCACTAACCATGAGAGAAATAAAGGTTTTTGTGTTCATCATTCATATTCAATGAAATGCATGAGAGGGTATGCAAGGTTATAGGTTACCCAAGTATTGGTATATTAACAAAGCTGGGTTGGTGCATCTCTAGTCAAAACTTTAGGGAAGACGTTTTGTACTTTGTGGTCAGTTGGAGTTTCTTGCATGATGCCACGGAGAACACCCATTTATTTTCTCATATCCAGTCATGCAAACCTTTCTGTTAAGTCATCATCACAGACTGACTGCATCACCTGCTGTTGTCCTCACCTGAGCACAGGATGCTGACTGTAGAGACAGACTGTCCCTCTCTGATGCTGCCACAGTTCAACAGAGCCCCCTCAGAGCCGTCACAGTCGGAGTAGAACCTCCACACAGGCTGCAGCTCTCTGCTCTGTGTGTCAGTGCTGATCGCAGAGCCACAGTCCAGCTGTTTGCACACCACAGTCGCCTCCTTCAGGGCCCAGTGCTGCTGACTCACTGCCCTCCACTCTCCCTCACTCTCCAGCTCCAGGTCACCCAAGCATCGACTCTCTCCTCTCACCAACCGAGCATACGAGGGTTCTGAAACGGAGAGTGAGCTGGAATTAAAGCTCATTGAGAAAAAAAAAAGGAATTCATCAGGCTTAGGAACTTCAGTCTTTCTAATTTGGCTAATCCTTTAATTTCGTTGTAACATTGCGCCACCACAGCACCAGCACCAACTCATTAGCTGTTGTATTAGCTGTTGTTTTAGGCTGATGGGGCAAACGAGGGCACCCTGAAGAAAAACATGGGGAGAACATGTAAACTACACACAGACATGTCCCACACATCTTTAAAATGATCTTGCCTGTATCCCCAGTGAGCTCTGGAAGTCCACTAGTGTCTACACAGAAGGTGCTGCTGTAATCACAAAACTCAGCTAAGATGCTGCTACAAAACGTTTTCAGGAAGTGGCACTGTTGTATGTGCTATTTCTCTTCAAAAACCGTCTCCAGCGCCGTTGAACACCAGGAATTTTTGGAATATAAAATGTTTGTAATATTTTCTTGTTTTGTTTTTCCTGTACAAACAAGTGACAGCCATAGAAACATAAACATCGACAGTAGAAGTCCATAAGATTGCAAAATATGGGCAGCCATTTTAAAGGTAAACAATCTAGCCCCCTCTTGATGGACCTGAATGCTCCTCCTTGTTCCCTGTGCACACTCATGCTGGAGGCTGAAAAAAAAACATGCAGGTTGTTCAAAGTAATGGCAACGAGGATTCAGCAAAAGGTGGGACTTAAAAAATGTCAAAAAGCAAGTATCTAGCCCATCCCTGTCACGAGTTACGAAGATATACTTAAAATGCTCAATTCAGCCAATAGGGGGCAGCCAACATAAAAAAAAGAGAAGGAATTCCACACCTGTCCAGCAGAGGGCACTGTCACTGATGGCTATACTGCCATTGCTATGCCTGATCCTGTCAGATTTCTGAAGCTAAGCAGGGGGCGGGGCCTGGTCAGAAGTTGGATGGGAGACCGTTGGGTAAATGTCAGGCCGCACTGTTAAACACAATCAATTTATTTTTGTATTGCCCAATATTACAACAAGACGACAATAAATAACACAATGGATAAATAAATATAATCAATTTAAATTAAAAACAGCTTAAAAATGTGAGTGCTGTTTAAGAATAAAGTAATGATTAATGTAGCCTGCATTCTAATTTTGTTTATTTGGGTCATTGTGTAATAATACTGATTAAATGAGAATATGGTCATCTAAAATATACCAGATTGTACTAAAATACTAGCCTGGCTAGCACCAGTCTGGGAAACACCCATTAATTTTCCCGTAGGAGAGGTATAGTTTGTGAATGTTCAAAGCTGTTATGAAAGTCTATCATGTGTCTGCTCGTAGCCTGTAGCCAATCGAATAGTATCAATTGTACCCAGTGCCTCAGCTAATAGACAGGAGCAACGAAAAGGTTAACACCCCCCTTTTCGGCACTGTCCGCTCTGTGAATCTTCTACAGCAAAAAAAATCTCTTGATTTGCTTATCTCTTATATCAGACAAATATACAAAACGCATAAATTGTTATTTTTCAGACATAAATGTGAAGATCACAGTCGATGTTTCCCCATTAATCTCAATGGACGCAGCCTCTGGTGTCACCGAAGAGGGGGCATTAACCTTTTCATTGCTCCTGTCCATCCAATCTGCACAATAGTTAAAAGAGCCTTTAGCTTCAGGCTCCTTTTCTATGGAATCAACATGCTGGGGGAAGTACGGAGCCCTATCCTCTCGTTTTCCTTACTGTTTAAATTATGTTGCAATATTTAGGTCTAACCTGCACATTTTCTTTCTGTTCATTGCTATTCACATTGTGTCCTCTTTTTCTGCCCCACTCCGGCGGCGAGTTTCCCGGGCTGTTGAAGACCTGAACAACTGCCGTCACCGTGGGACTGGACAGCTCTCGAGGACCAGACGGCGTCGGCCAAGCCTACTCCTCGTGTTAAGCACTGCTGTGGGACTCTTGTCTGCCCGGGGACGTCTCCCAGTTTAATGGCTGCCGCAACTCTCGCTGAACATACTGTAGCCCTTGGACTCTCGTCAACCAACATTCACCACTGGCCCATCTGTCCAAGGGGGATGGATCCTTCTTCTAAATTGGTTCCCTTCGCGGTTTCCCAACTTTCTCCCATGTGGTTTTTAAGGGTATTTCCTTGCCGTAGAGGAAGGTCTAAGGATGGGGGATACTCTAAGCTTGTTACTCTAAGTGATTTACTTATTTACGGGACATTACATCTGGTTGTGACATTTCATTCGTGTGTGACATTTCATTCGTGTGTGACTTATTTTGGTCATTCTTGATGTCTGATATTGATTTGTTTTTGTCCATACCCACCTCTGAGATGACTTCTGTTATGATATTGGGCGTTACAAAAATAAATTGATTGATTGATTGATAGTACGCGTCATCGTCTTGCCGTCCCTCCCCGTTCTGTGATTGGTCCCTAAATCCCTGCGAAGATTTCGGCCTTGGTCTCCAGGCTGCTGAGCAGTTTGAAATTATTTGAGCACGAGCAGCATGGGTATTTCCAGGCTACTAAATTACATCTATGTAATTCAAATTTTCCTGGGGGAAAAGTGCCAGACCCCCCACACAAATATATTTTCACCTTTTGTATTTGAAAACTTTGGCTACAGCCCTGGTCACGTTGGTCTTAAGTCTAAACCATATTTAATATTTATCAGGCTACAGTCCTGTAGGGCTTTGTCCAATTTGAAAATATTGTTCAAATGTGGTGAATCAATACAGTGCTCATTAATGTTATTAAGTTATATTTAAGGAAATGTTTGGTGTATAGTATTTTCTATTTACAATATATGCGCCCCACAACCCCCCATCGTAGGTGAATTTTGGCCCTCAAACCAAAATGAGTTTTACACCCCTGTAAACCTTTACATGTACATTTCATTTTCAAGGATTGGTCAAAACAAAAACTCGATGGCTAAAGACATTTACCTCTGAATACAACAAAGCCAGTTGCAAGTTGAGAGAAGGTCTCTGGCTCAAAGTCAAAGTTGTATCGGCATGTAAAGAAATAATTACTACTTATATTTCTGAGTCTATGGGGACGGAAGAAGTGTGCTTCATTGTCCACAGCAGGCTGGCTCCACTCGGATCCTTCAGCCTTAAGGAGAAAGGAGCGAACTCTAAACGGTGTGTCGATTCTGCACCTGATCATGTAGGAATGACCCGCATAGACCCAACTAAGCTCAACTAAGCCTATCATGGAAAAAACACTGGTCTTTGGGTATCTCGGCTGTTCTGTGGAGAAAAACAACACATTTTTAGTCGTAGGCAAAAATTCTACAGTTTTCATCTGTACTCTGTACAGAGTACACACATTTTTAGATTTGTTTTTTTTGTCGAAGTTCCACCAGCTTTGAAAACAATGCAACAAGTTTCCAGAAGAGAACCCAATATAATAAATACATTACATGTGATTGTGTTCTCTAACAGGTACCAGACGACACTTCTTCGTAACAAATTGGACAAAAACACACTTTGCCTGAAAGTCAGAGCACTTACAAAAAATAAGTTGTGAGCTATTGGGCTTCGATTTAGATTCATAAAAAAGGTGTTTTCATAAACACAGAGACACTGCAGGCAGAATGGCAGTTTTCAAGTTTTGGGCCAGTTTACTCTCTTAACATATACTTTAAAAACAAACAAAATAAAGGGCCTAATCTTTACATTAAGGAGTGTATTTATTCACTGATTCAATGTTTCTCAATATAACTATTTGAGAAATTGATAAGATCAGGACATGTGCCATCAAAGAAGAAAATAAGTTTGTATAACAGGTAATAGCAATAAAATATATAGTAATATCTCTTAGCATCTCTCTGTAAATAAAATATACAAGCATCTCTTACGCACACTAAATAAGATTTAAAAAAATCAACTCTAGGGCGAATTGGGCAGGATGTGGTATGTATGAAATGGAGAATAAAATATTGTATCAGAGTTGACAGTGCAGGTGAATATATAATAAATAACTGTTTACATTCAGGCGGGTGATTGATGAAGTGACATAGCAGTGAAATTGTAACTTCAATGACCATTTTCTCAACATGGGTTTTACTCACATCTCCACTTTAGTAGCTCCTACAGAACTATTAACTTATAACTAGTTTATTCAAAAACCAAACAAGATATCCAAAATCCCCTCTGAACAAATCTTACCTGTAACTTCAGTGTTGTTGGGATTACTCCATAAAAGTAATCCAACTACTGATTATTGAATACTCTTATATATATATATATATATTACTTAAAAGTAATCTTGTTACTTCTTTGATTACTTTATTTTAAAAGTAATCTGATTACTCAGTGTTGGGGGCAAGGTACTTTAAAATGGTAATATATTCTACATTACATTACTACTGTCACAGCTTTTAAAATGTAATGTTTGTATTACGTATTACTGTTGCAACTGATTAACTGAGTTACACTATTTTAGTTACTTTTGACAAAATATTAACTGAAAATAGTGAGAATAATTCCACAGAGCAAAAGTGCAGTCAAAGATTTACTTTTCCTCAGTCGTCCATATTCTTTTGTGTTTTGACGACGTTAGCGACACAAGCCTCTGTCTTCACCAACTTGATGTTGATGCAGCATCTTATTTGGAGGGAGTTGCACTTGTAACTTGAAGTAACTTGAGTTACTTAAATTGTAATGACTAATATATTACTGTATAATATATTATACAGTAATATATTATACAGTAACTGCTACAGTTAGTAATATATTTCTGTAACTAGTTAGTATTTTTATGAGTTACCCCCAACAGTGCTGATTACTAACAACTAGTTACTTTGTTTAAAAAGGCTCAAGCAGCAGCTGCTCAGTACTTTGGAATAAACTTCATTAAATTGTAAGTATTTTACTTTGGCTGTAACTTGATTGAATAATATTTACTGTTCAACACAAATTTAATCAATAACTGTATATTTCCTAAAATAAATGTATAGCAGCTGCGTTCGACCTTTGCACAGGCCTTAATATGAAAATGTATGTTTTTGATTTAAAATATTACATAAAAGTAATGGAATTTTAACTTGATGAAGTAATTATAATCAAATTAGCAGTTTTGATATTGAAATCCCGCTACATTACTCCGTTACTAAAAAGTAATCTAATGCCGCGTTCATGTGGACCTTGGGAACTGGGGGAAACGTTTTTCCCAGTTGGAAAATGCACATGAACGCTCACTCAACTGGGGCAAACAACTGGGAAACTGGGGTCAAAACAAGCTTCCCGACTTCCGCATCTGACGCGGAAATAAACTGATTTGTTAATTTATTGTTAAATATGAGCTTTTGGGTTAAACTCTGCTACTTTCATGAGTTTACTGCTCACTGTCGCTGTCCTCTGAGTAACATATTTGCAAGAGAAATGTACAACATTGATGCTAGCAAAATTAAAATTTACATGGTGTTTTATAAAATAAACAAATCAAAGTTTAGCTTTTGAGATGCTAACACCAGATAGATAAATAGTTAGCTCTGTTCAATGCTAATTAGTTATAAAAGACCGTTTGAATCTGGTGAAGTCAAAATCCCCACTTTCTGACATAGAAAGCACACACAAACCAACTGGGAACAACGGACTTCCATCTGGGGAAAACGAGTTCGCCAGTTCACATGAACTCGGCATAATTACTGAGTAATCTGTTATTGGGCAACACTGTAACTATCTGCAACTTATATATGAAGAAAATAAAACCAGTTATTTTAAAATTGGCTAAAATCTATTATTTAGATTTCTTCAATAATGCAAATTTTGGCCAGTTTCACACGACATTCCTCATGAAAACATGAAATGACCTGCAATACATTTTTCCCTCATATCTTTGTCAGTAATATACTGCAAAAATTGATATCACTCAATTGAACTGTTTTCCCCTATTCACCTGCAGTGTCTCGCCTTAACATTTGTAAATGAAATGTGCTTTAAATGTAGAAGTGTTTCATGTGGGCCCAGAACCAACCAACACATTTTGAAGACATGAACATAACTTCCCACCCCTAAGTATTCTGGCTCTTCAGGACTCACCGGTGCACTTCAGGTAAGTGGGGATGCAGTAAGTTGTTTCGAGGGGCGCAGCAGGGCACTGGGCCAGGCGCTGCTCCTGCCCACTACAGTTGAATGTGGCACTCCAGGAATCACCGCCACGTAGACTAGGCCTATCGCCGTAATTGTCATGGGAATATCCACAATCAAATTCTCTACAAACGACAAAAGCGTTCTGTGCCGTGAATTTCGAGTGACAAACATAATGCCAGGACTCGGAGTCCTCAGATTTGACTTGTAATCTCCCAGAGCAACGTTTTGAGCTGCCCACCAGCCGCACGGACTCTGAAACCAACAAAAGACACACTCACGATTCAGATAAACATAAACCCACTGGTCTCCTTTAACAATATGCAGTCAATTATTACTGTTTCAATCCATTTGTAGCTATACACTAAGCTATCCTACTGTTGTGCTCTAAAGCTTACTAAACTTATGCTTTATTTCACTCAGTGGTTACGTGAAGCCATTTATTGTCCAAAAACCTGTTTGTTTACGACTTTCAACAAGAAACTAGCCAAATGTCCCTGACCAAAGTTTACATATTGTGTATCTTGAAACATTGAGGGGGAGGAGAGGAAGGGAGAGAGAGAGGGAGGGGAAGAGAAAGAGGGGAAGAGAGAGGGAGAGAGAGATAGAGAGAAGGAGAGAGAGGGCGAGAGAGAGAGGGAGTGCAAGAAGGGAGAGAGAGGGGAAGAGAGGGAGGGCGAGAGAGAGAGGGAGAGAGAGAGGGAGTGCGAGAGAGAGAGGGAGAGAGAGAGGGGAAGAGAGAGGGGAAGGAGAGAGAGAGAAGAATGAGAGAGAGGGAGAGAGAGAGAGAGGGAGAGAGAGAGAGAGAGAGAGAGAGAGAGAGAGAGAGAGAGAGAGAGAGAGAGAGAGGGGGAGAGAGAGAGGGAGTGTGAGAGAGAGGGGAAGAGAGAGAGGGAGTGCGAGAGAGAGAGAGGGAGAGAGAGGGGAAGAGAGGGAGAGAGAGAGAGAGAGGGAGAGAGAGGGGGAGAGAGAGAGAGAGAGAGAGAGAGAGAGAGAGAGAGGGAGGGAGAGGGAGAGAGAGAGGGAGTGCGAGAGAGAGAGGGAGAGAGAGAGGGGAAGAGAGAGGGAGAGAGAGAGAGAGGGTGAGAGAGGGAGAGAGAGATAGAGAAGGTGAGAGAGAGAGAGGGAGACGGAGAGGGAGTGCGAGAGAGAGAGAGGGAGTGAGAGAGAGAGAGAGAGAGAGAGGGGAAGAGAGAGAGGGAGTGTGAGAGAGAGGGGAAGAGAGAGAG
>OMNZ01091538.1:8713-23017 GCA_900303255.1 Lesueurigobius sanzi | reverse complement strand
TAATGAGAAGTTAATTAATGAAGGATAAAAATAGCTTATGACAGATTTTTTACAACCCTGTCTGTCAAAATGACTGAGAAAAATGATCCCTAGCGAAACCACATATTGTCCGACTCCTGGCTGGATTTGGCTGAACGGGGGGTTATTTACCGTTGTGAAATATTAACATAACTTACCCGAGGTCCTGATCTCATCACTGATCCTCCTCCAAGCAAGGTCCTTCCTATTCCTGTCGTCGCTTGGTCATAAAGCTCAGGGCGATTAGCTGCTCCTCCGTTGTTTTCGTTGTTTTCCTGCTTCTTCCTGGATTCATCCCGGTACGTGAAGTGAGTCATTGTGTCACTAGAGCGAGCCTCTCTGATTGGTTTCTCGAAAAGGTCAGATTTTCGAACTGTTGCTTGGAAAGCTTGGGGTCTCTTGACATCTCTTGACGTGCCATATATTTTGAATGTACACCCGACGCCTTTGCCGTCCAAGTTTTATGTTATGTTCACAATGCAAATTTCATTTAAAGAGAAGAGACTGTATCACTATACAAAGTAAGAATAAATGTTTTTTGTCCTTTGCAGAGGGCATTATACAGTACTTCACAAAACTCAGGCAGGCAGATGTTATTTTCTTTAGTTTCAAAATGGCTTACTCAATAACTTTGTCCACTAAAATATAATCTTGTCAAAATACATTTTTTCCACATTCGTAAGCTTTGTGGTGAGACACTATTGATTTGCCTTTTATTACCACAAGGTGCTACTGTGATTTGTTTTAATATTGCTTTTTCTGTCATACATATCGATTTACTTAGAGACACAGCCTCAAGTGTGATTCAGTCTAGTCCAGAGCTTTTGCCTTTGCTGCGCCGTATTGTAAATCTTATTCCACTTGTGAATATTTGGCTTCACCTCTGTGCTTTTTGTACCTGGCAAATGTTTAGTATCACTTTTTTATGTTATGGTTTTTCTTTTTTATTATATTTATATTGTATATTCTCACTGAAGACTTGCATTAATTAATGAACACATATGGAATTATGTTTTAAACAAAAAAAATGTTAAAGGTTGTAATAATATATTTTTACTTTGATTGCTGCGTTGTACATTTGGCTTGTTTACATGCATGGTTCTCATGTGTGTTCAATAAAGGGACTATATCTACTTTCTTCCTAGTAGTGGAATGAAATAAGTTTTTTTCCTTTATTAGTATGTTACAAACTCAGACATTTCTGGACATCTAAATATAAAGCATTTATTCTCAATTGTTCAATTGTCAATGAGTTTCCAGGCTAGTTTTCTTGCATTTCTGTGACTATGACCCTAAAAAGTGAAATGTGCTTATAAACTCATCTCTAAAGGTGGCCACACACTAGAGGATTTTTAGCCAGATTTTTAGTCTTAGGAGGCGTGGCTCAATAAAAACTTTCTCTCATGGCATGATCTGTGGTGGGACTCCTCATGTGTGTGTGTGTGTGTGTGTGTGTGTCCTCATGTCTGTCCTTAAGTTTGTGTTGTCTTTGCACAGATCTTTAGTCTCAAAAGATTGAAAATCCTCTAGTGTGTGGCCACCTTAAGAAGAAACACGATTTTAGAAATGTGTTACAAAAGTTAGGAATGAGCTTAGACCACAGCTATCAATTTATTTTACTCGCTCCTTCTTCCATTATTTGGAATTTTAAAAATCATAAATAAATCAGGTATAGTGCCTTTAACCAACCAAATTAGCAAGAAAAGAAAAAAATTACAATTGCGTTTCTGGGTATAAGTCTTGAAAATATTTTTGAGCGGTCTTTAAAAGGTATTACATTTGACTTCAGGATTCCTGCATGAGACACTGTTGATTTAAATCACTCATCCATGCTATTAATTGCTCTTCTAACATCATCCTTTTTCCTTCTTTTCCGCCAGGTGCTGATTCGCGTCATCGACACAAACAACCACCGTCCTCAGTTCTCTCAGCCACGGTACGATGTGACTGTTCCTGAAGACACGCCGGCCGGAACGGAGGTCCTGACCATCACTGCCACGGATCAAGATGAGAAGAACAAACTGACCTACACCCTCCTGAGCAGCACTGACCCGTTCAGTCTGAAGAAGTTCAGACTGGACCCGGGAACTGGGACTCTGTACACGGCTGAACCCCTGGACCATGAGACCATGCACACACACATCCTGACTGTTATGGTAAGGAGTCATATTCTCAGAAGTGTTGGCATGGTCCCGCATAGAAAGAGTTTTCTCAGAAAGCGCTTCGAGCATGAAGCATTTTACATACTGTGCATATGTTCAGAGCATACTAAGTGGCTGCGGCAACATAGAGATATCTATTAATGTTGAAAAACCAGCACTATATTAAAAAAGATTTTTCTAATATTGAGGGTTGGGTGCACCAGTACAACCACATTCTTCATTTAGGGACACCCAGACATTATTTTAAGCCTTCAGAACTATTTAAATGCATTTAAGATAACCGATTCATTGATTGATTCATTTTACTTTCAAGTTCTCCCTTAGATCTGTGGTTACTACACCCCAAAAGTAATCTATTAATAAATAAATATGTACAGTTATCCTCATAAATTTACATACAATTTTAATATTTTAACCATCTCACATAGAATATGAATGAAAGCACAAAAGTCTGGGGTAGACTGACAGGAGCGAGGCTGCTCACATCTGCGTGACATCTGAGTCCCTCCGACCACCACCAACCACTCATACATAGGCATTGGGTGAAGTGTCTTGCCCAAGGACACAGCGACAGTCTGCACCTGCAGGAGCCGGGATTCAAACCCCTGGCCTTCCGATCATGAGACGACCCGCTCTAACATCTGCACCACTGACTTTACTCTTTAGAAATCATAATGAAACAGAAACTACTCAAATGTCCCCGATCTAACATTTACATGACCTTCAACAACTGCCAGGAGCAACGAAAAACTCACTTCAGCTGAAATACAGGACTCTCTGAAAACATTTATGTTTGTTTCAAGAAAAATATATAAACTTTTGATCAGGGACATTTGGCTAGTTTCTAGATGAAAAGCATAAACAAACAGCTTTTTAACAACAAATGGCTTCACACAACCACTAAGCATGACTGAAAAAAAGGTTTTTGTGTTATCATTCATATTCTATGAAATGCGTAGCATACCCTGACATTCTGCCAGGGTATGTAAACTTTTGAGCACAACTGTATGTACAATCAATGAAAAATATTTAGTTGCACCCATGCTTAAGCTGCACATGTGCCCGAATGTGTATATGGCTGTCATTCTGGTACCCTGCATCTAGTATTATGAAGAACAATCAAATCTCTTCCATAAATGTATTTAAATTAAACTCTTTTTGTTTTAAAATTCCCAACAGGTGCGAGACCAGGACATACCCGTAAAAAGAAACCTTGTCCGTGTAATTGTACATGTAGAAGACACCAACGACAACGCTCCCTGGTTTATTGGCACTCCTTATTCCGGCCGTGTCTTTGAGTCCGCTGCTGTCGGCACGGCTGTTCTCCAGGTCACTGCCCTGGACAAGGACAAAGGCCAGAATGCGGAGATCCTCTACAGCATTGAATCAGGTATATTACACTTTGACACATTGCGAAATTGCGAAGAAAACAACAAATTTGCAGAGTTTGTAGAGGCTTGTTCAGGGATGTAAATGCATTCAGTGAAATATGAGTCATCTGGAGAGCCGCTGCCCACTGCATCTTGATCATGAATGGAATACTTGACATAGAGTGGAGAATATTGGAGACTTTGTCAGAGGATCTCCAAATACGTGGGAGACAAGAGTTGCCCCTCAGATTTTCCCATGATGGCATTACACCATGCAACAATGGGTCTAGTTGTCAGAACATTACGCAGGCTTTGTTTTAAAAACCATTACATATTTTGTGTTTGATTTATAGTTATTGTAGGTGGAGTATTGCAACAAAGTATATCACATACAGTACTGTATATGAATACATATGAAACAATATATTCTAGTGTAATTCAAATTAAAAAAGATTTTGTGGGTTTAATTTAATTGCTGAAACATACTGTGCAGAAAATATCTATATATGGCTATAACATATACGGAAGGATAACTAAAAACCAAATCAAACAAACTTTAAGATACTTTTTTCTTTTTTGCAGGAAATGTTGCAAACGCTTTCTCTATTGACCCGGTCCTCGGAACAATTACTGTCGCCAAGGAACTCGATCGCAGCAGCAAGACCCATTTCGAGCTCACAATCAAAGCTTCGGATAAAGGACTAACTCCAATGTCTACAGCAACTACTGTACGCATCGCGGTAACCGTTTCTGACAACGCGGCGCCCAAATTCACTGAAAAAGAGTATTCTGCCGAAGTCAGTGAATCAGCCAACCCCGGTACTTTTGTCAGCTTGGTCACAGCCGTCAGCCAGTCATCGATTTTCTATCAGATTAAAGGTGGCAACATCAATAACGCCTTTGATATAAACCCCAACTCTGGAGTGGTAGTGACTCTGAAGGCTTTAGATTATGAAACCACCTCTCAATATAAGCTTACAGTACAAGCTACCAACATGGCGGGCCTGTCCAGTAACGCAACACTTCTAATCCACTTGAAGGATGAAAACGACAATGCCCCGATATTCATCCAGGATGAATTCAAAGGTCTTATCAGTGAATCTGCTCCCGTCAACAGTATCGCTTTGACACCTGAAAACACACCTTTTGTTATCAGAGCCACTGATGCCGACAGTGACCGCAACGCCATGCTGATTTACCAAATCGTTGAGCCCTTCGCACACAACTACTTTGCCATTGACTCCAGTACCGGGGCAGTCAGAATCACCACCGCGTTGGATTATGAACGCAGACATGTATTCCGTTTCACAGTGCAAGTTCATGATTTGGGAATGCCACGCCTATTTGCGGAAAAGGCGGCCAACGTGACCATCGAAGTGATTGACGTGAACGATTGCTCCCCCGTTTTCAGCAAGGAGCGTTATGAGGCTACTGTCGTTGTGCCGACTTACAAGGATGTGGAGGTACTTCAAGTTAATGCTACAGATGCAGATTCCAAGCCCAACGCTAGACTTCTCTATTCGATCGCTGAAGGCAACATCGGAGATAAATTTAAAATAGACCCGAACAGTGGCATGATTTCCATCCAGAATGTCACTCATTTGAGAAGCAGATACGAGCTGACGGTCCGGGTTTCGGATGGCAGAACGGCAGCAGTTGCGGCAGTGAAGATAAATGTTAAAGAAAATAAGGAGAGTAAATTGAAATTCACTAAAGAATCCTATAAATCTTTTGTACACGAGAACTCAAAAGAGAAAAAGACACTAGCTGTTATTGCTGCAGTGGGAAACCAAGTGAACGAACCTTTGTTTTTCAGAATACTAAATCCTGATAATAGGTTTAAAATAAGTCGCACTTCAGGAGTTGTTTCAACCACCGGAGTTTCATTTGATCGCGAGACACAAGATAAATTTGATATTGTCGTTGAAGTCACAAGAGAGGGCAACCCAGATGAAACTGCGCACGTGCTTTTGACTGTTACCATTGAAGACGTAAACGATAATAAACCAATGTTCATGAACCGTCCCTACCATGCCTTGGTTCAAATGGATGCAGATGAAGGTCATGTGATCTTCCAAGTCTCCGCCATGGACAGAGACATTGGCCCGAATGCTCATATCCAATATCAACTCAAAGAACATCAAGACCACTTTGAAATTACCCCCTCTGGTGAGATACTACTCCGGGAGAAGTTTGACCAAGAGTCCCTCAATAGAGATTTTGTTGTGGTCGTAATAGCTAGGGATAATGGCGAGCCGTCTCTCTCCGCTGAAGTAGAAGTGCCAATAACTGTTGTGAACAAAGCAATGCCTGTGTTTGAAAAGACTTTCTACAGCATTGAAATTCCAGAAAACATCCCATTGCACACTCCTGTCCTCCATGTGCAGGCCAATGATTCGGAGGGACCACGTATAGTGTACACAATCTCAGAGGGTGACCCCTTCAAGCAATTTTCAATAGATTTCAACACTGGGGTCATTCACGTAGTCCAGCCTCTTGACTTTGAGACCCATCCTGCTTATAAACTGAACGTAAAGGCCACTGACTCTTTAACAGGTGCTCAGTCAGATGTTTTTGTAGACATTATACTTGAAGATATTAACGATAATGCTCCAGTGTTTTTGTCCAAGTCCTATTATGCGAACATTTCCGAAGCCTCTGTGATCGGAACTTCAGTTTTGCAAGTTGACGCCAAAGATGCTGATACTGGTAACAATCAAGAGTTATTCTTTCAGCTTAGTTCACCTTATTTTGCCGTTGATCGCGACACTGGGGTGATCTCAACAGCAAAAGAGCTTGATCATGAACTTATCAAACAACACAAATTAACTGTCCAAGTTGTTGACCTCGGGGTTCCTGCTCTTTCCAGTGATGTTGTGGTGACCGTTGATGTCACAGACCTCAACGACAATGCGCCACTGTTCACAGAGAGTGTCTACAAATGCACAATCAGTGAGCTAGCTCCAAGAGGCTATTTTGTCATACAAGTCCAAGCTGCGGACGCAGACAGCTCTGACACAAATAATTTGGAATTTTCCATTATTTCTGGTAATGATGACCAAAATTTCTCCATCAACAAACAAACCGGGGCAATCATTGTTTCCAACCACCGCCGACCACATATGCAACCGTTTTACAATATCACAATTTCAGTTTCTGACGGTGTATTTCGAAGTTCTGCAAACGTTTTGGTAGCAGTTGTTGGAGCCAACTTGCACAACCCAACCTTTGCTCAATCAGACTATGTGGTAGAACTGGTAGAAAATTCCCCTGTTGGTACCTTGGTAGCGGAAGCAAAGGCTGAAGATGACGATGAAGGTATTTATGGACAAATAAGTTACAGAATTGTTAATGATTTGGCAAAAGACAAGTTTTCTGTTAACAACAATGGAGAGATTTTCACTTTGGAAACTCTTGATCGTGAGAATGCCATTGAGAAAGTTATTCCAATTTTTCTGGAAGCCAAAGATGGTGGTGGAAAAGTAGGATTCAGCACGGTTAATGTCATTCTCACTGATGTCAATGACAATTCCCCACAGTTCAGAGCAGCTGAGTACAAAGCAACTATTGCATCAGATGCCCCAAGGGGGACTTCAGTGGTTAAAATCGCAGCGTCAGACATGGATGAGGGCACCAATGCTGACATTGAGTATTCAATTGAAGCTGAAGTTGAAAATGTTGGGGAAAACTTTGAAATTCATTCCACAACTGGAGTCATTACCACCAAAGAGAGTTTAGTTGGACTTGAAAATGATCTGTATGCTTTCTTTGTTAGAGCCAAGGACACTGGCAATCCACCCAGACATTCAGTTGTTAAAGTGCACATAAGAATCGTCGCACCAGAAACACCAATCCCCAAATTTTCGGAATCCCATTATCGCTATGCTATTGCTGAGGACATGCTCATTGGCGCGGAGATTGACGTAATTCAAGCTGAAAGTGAACTACCAGTTGTTTATACCCTCGTAAAGGGCAACACTCCGGAAAGCAACGAGAACGAGGTGTTTGTAGTGGATCGAGATGGCGGAACATTGAAGCTACAAAAAAGTCTTGACCATGACACTACTAAATGGTACCAGCTGACGCTAATGGCTCAGTCCAAACATGAAGACTATGACGTTGTTGCGTCTGTGAACGTCAACATCCAAGTCAAAGATGTTAACGACAACAAACCTGTCTTCGAATCCGATCCTTACAAAGCGATTGTTGTAGAAAACCTCCAAAGCGGTACTCAAGTCCTTCAAGTCAAAGCCAACGATCTCGATTCTGGCACAAATGGTCACGTAGTGTACAGCCTCGACCCAAAACAAGACTCGCAAGAAATTTCAGAACTTTTCGCTGTTAATAGTGAAACTGGTTGGATCACGACCCTGAAAGAGCTAGACCGCGAACGAGTAGATGAATATACCATCACAGTACTGGCAACGGACCAAGGAGATAAAATCCAACACGTTACAAGCACCAGAGTGGAAGTGACTGTTGCGGACGTGAACGATAATGCTCCCCGCTTCACTGCAGAGATCTATAAAGGAACAGTGAGCGAGGATGACCCACCAGGCGGAGTGATTGCCATCCTTAATACAACAGATGATGACTCGGAAGACGTCAACAAACAAGTCAACTACTTCATCACAGGTGAGGATTTTTTCATGTTTTAAAAATATATTATTAAAGTGACACATATGACACATTAGACAACATTTTCACAAAAACATAGTTCACTCAATTAAAGATTTTGATAGAATTTTAACTAGTTTTCCATGCGTTTACATTTTTTGCAATGTTTATTTGTATTACACTATTTTTTGTACTTACACTATTTACTTATTGGTCATGGGCACAGGAAGACACATACATATAAACTATTCGTAGCTCTTCCTCAATCTGTCTTCTCCCCCAAGCGCCACTTCACTAACGTAAAAGAAATTACAATAAAAACATTTTTATTATAGAATAGGATGGTCACAATTACCCGGTCATATATTAAACCACATAATGATGTAACAAAGTTGGGACATCAATAAGCCTGCTCTAATGATATACCTTAACAACGCAACACTCTCCTTTAATAAATAAACCAGTCAATCACTTGAAATTCATTTGCAAAACAAGATAATTAGCACTGTTGATGCATTCTCTCCCTTTGTGTTGCACACTTCATAAACAAAGCTTTAGGGGATTCCGCCTTTATGCCATGATAATATCTCATCTTTGAAACATCACACAACGCCATTATCTGATAGGAGACAGAGTTAGCGCCTAATCTGCAGAAGCTCCAGCCAAATATATGGGTCATAATAATGCAGAAATGTATGACGATAGGAAAAGTGCTCCCTCCGTTCCTAATTAGCAAATATGAATAAGTATGCCAAGTAGAGAAGTATCATGAGAAATCAAAAGCTTGAATCACAAATGGTTGACTTGTTTTCCTGGTGCGGAACAAACATTTGGATTGAAGACACTGACTCCCTTTCTTTGCGATGAATACTTAAACACTATAATTAATAGATATTAAGTGGGATGGAGCTCACTATTTAGGCCGTAATGCCCGTCTTCTTAATGACCCTGCTTTTAAGTGGGAGGTTTGAGCTGTTGATCATTCTAAAGTGCTCCTCTTTAACTCTAAACAGGGGGGGACCCTCTTGGCCAATTTGCGATTGAGCACATTCAGAGTGAATGGAAGGTCTCTGTCAGGAAGCCCTTGGACCGTGAAGAGAAGGACAATTACCTCCTCAACATTACAGCCAGCGACGGCATCTTCACTGCGAAGGCGGTGGTGGAGGTCAAGGTGCTGGACGCCAATGACAACAGCCCAGTGTGCGAAAAGGTATGGGGCCTATTGCTATGCCTATTGTTTCCTCATTTCTTTTGCTTTTTAAAATGTATGTAAAACTCGTATATTAGGCTTTATTAAGGCTTTTATTACTACTTTATACCGTGTAGCCTTAATGTTTTAAAGTAATGCATGGATAGAGATTCAATTGTCTTTTTATTATCAAAGCTTTTGTATATACACTGAATTCATGCAACTGATTTTTGCTTTTGAATTATGTGAACCAAATTATTCTTTAAACATCCAACTATCAAAAAATATTAAAACGAATTAATGAAAATAAGTACTGTACTATAAGATGTTGGGTAAAAAATACAATTAAAATTTAGTGTCAAAAATGCCATGTTTTAAAATTCCGTGTAATTTTTACACTGGATGTAAACGTATTGTGGTTTGAATATGCAGTACTTTGTCGGTATTTTTGACAATTGTATGTTTGAATGTTTGATTGTCTGTTCACATAAATGAAATGCAAAGAGTTCAGTTAGTATAGTATATTTCATGTGTATTTTTTGCAAACTTAAGAGTGTCATGGTCCCCCTTATACATCCACAGATCTCTTGGGGCCCCACCGATGATAAGAATTCACGCTATTTAAAAGAAAATGTCATGGTTTTCCAATTCATTTAGCTTAATTTGACATATAAGATGCAAGGGAACAGTGACAATACAGTAAATTAGATTATAATTTAAAAAAATCATATAAAGTTAATTATAAACTATTTTTGATGTGATTGATGGTAACCAGTGAATATACAGTATGTTGCCCTCCTCTCGAATGGACATGCACTCGAATGTGACCTCAGACAAAAATGCCCCGCGAACCCACAGTCATGTTTTCGTCTTCCTCACTCTTTCCCTCCTTCTCGTTCCTTCCCCTCGCTGGCCCGCCTTTCTTCTGGCCCCCCCGCTGCGCTCCGTGTCCCAGACCCTCTACAGCGAGAGCGTCCCGGAGGACTCCCCCGCTGGCAGACTCATCCTGCAGGCCTCCGCCACAGACGCCGACATCCGCTCCAACGCCCAGATCTCCTTCCAGCTCCAGGGAGAAGGATCCGAGCTCTTCATAATTGATGCTGACACAGGTGGGTGTCTCGCGCGCGCCAAAATAATGAGAGTCGAATATGCCGTGACTTTAGGGGTTGTTTTATAAATACTTCCCAAACAGTTGAACACGCACTTTTCTTGTCTCACTTGTGATAGAAGGAACTAAAAGTAATAAGACGGTAATGCCAAAAACAACTGGTTATACAGCACCTTTACTGTAGGGCTGAAACAACTAATCGATTAATCGTCAACTAATCGATTATTGAAATAGTTGTCAACTATTTTAGTAATCGATTAATCGTTTCTTGGATATACAGGCTCAGACAGAGGAAGAATTACATCAAAATTTTGTATTTTTTTTTGAAAAAACTATGTTGACTCTGAAGGCATTGGTTCTAGAAGTTGTTTTTGCAAATATTTTTGCTCTGATTGTTCCAAATCTTGGATCATAATCTAATCCGAGCAGAAAGAGGACTCTCTCGTTCTCACTTTTACAATCCCAGAGTGAATTTTAGAGGTTCTTAGCTTTCAAATGAGGAATGACATGTGGAACTTGTACAAAGAGCATCCTGCAAACATTAGCTTTAACTTTACTCCATCAAGACGTCCTCAAACGCTGTCACTTTAGCTTCATGTGCAAAAAGCTTTTAACAATTACACTTTCCATGCACCTTTTTTGCACCAACCGATTAATCGTAAAAATAATCGGCCGATTAATCGATTACCTAAATAATCGTTAGTGACAGCCCTACTTTACTGTTATGAAAAGAAGATCACGCTGCAAAATGAATGACGTCTTGATACATTAAAATTACTCAAATCATTTATTTTGACTTGCAGAGTGCAATGTGATGGAAAACTGGTTGTACTGGCATTTCTTTGATTATCACCTCAAATCAATCAATCAATCAATCAGAGTTTATTTCGAGAGCACTTTACAACAACACTTGGCAGACCATAATGCTTTACATAAAAACAAAAAAAAAAAACCATCAACATCATCAAATTATGGGCAAATATGTAGCTCTGCATATTTCCCTACCTTACAACCTTTGGAAAAGCTCATTTTTTCAGCGCAAGTGCAAAAACATTTGAATATTTATTTGGATTTAAGATGTTTATAATGTTAAGAATATTTTATTTGTTCTGGGGTGTTTCTGACTTGTTTCCAGACAATGGGGTAAGAAAATTAGTCTAATTGGCACTTTTATTTTCTTATTCCAAGTGATATTACCTTAGAATCACTAAGAAATGTCATGAAACAGGCCAAATAGTCAAGAAGACGGGATGAAATGTCTAGAGGAGGATTGTTCTTCAAGGCCTCTGGGTGTGGTGTGAAGTAGCATTGAAAATTTGTGCCCAAGAGTGCTAAGTTAGCGTTTTACGAAACTGCTGACTCTGCACTTTACACAATCACCCAGGAATTCAAAACGGTACTGGATAAAAACAACCTGAAAATGTGTCACTGGTCAGCTGCCATCTTGTTTTGTGTTTACATAGAACACGGAGGGCAAAAGTTTGGGGTAACATTTGTGCCAAAAATGAGCAAATCTATGGGGTAACATTTGGTACAAAAGTTTTCTTTGGTTTTGTCTAAATATACTGTATATGGAGAATAATCATAGATGGCACGTAGAAGGTCAGGTTATAGCCTTTTTATAGAAGCAGTTAATGGAAGAATAATCAAAAAAGTCAAAAAAGTGTTGATTTTTGTAAAAAATAAACATTTCTACAGTAACCACAGTCTATTGTACATCTCCTGGGTCAGGTCTAACCACAAAACATGTTTCTACTGTCCACAACCTTCATTATTAATGTTTTTGTTGTTTTTTCTGCTTCTATCATGATTATTTCATTGGTATGACCCGACTACAGCATTCAGATGATACAAATTCAATTTGATCTGAAAATAAAGAGTCCAAGCACTTGACGATGCATAATGAAAAGGTGTTTCAGAAGCAATGAAACAAAATAAATACCAGGCAAAAATACTACCAAAAAAAGCCCATGGACCCAGAAACCAAGATGAGGTTATTAACATACAAAAAGCATAATACTCCCTGTTTGACAACACTAAAGAGCACTTTCTCCAAATTTGCTGTATTCTCAATTAATCTATGAAATCTGTACTTCCATCTCGCGAATAACGAGATGGAAGTACAGAAGTACTTTTGCTTGCATTAGATAAAGCCTGCAAATAAGTAAACCCACAAAAAAGAAAGGGTTTTCCAACTAAGCTAGATTTAAACAAGCTATAAATCACATCCGCTGTTGAACAAAAACTTTTAAGAACCAAAGTCTGCACCAAAACTGCTCGGAGAGATCGCCGTACGTTTATAGCACTGTCGGCTTTCCTTAGATACCCCTAAACACCCTGGTTTAAGGATAAATTGTCCACTTGTTTAGTGTGATTATTGCGCATGAGGAGCATCCGGAGGCAGAGCAGTTTCCAAAGTGAGACGGGCTGTGGTAATGTTGGCCGCCTCACGTCCCAGGCCACTTCCAGCTGCTTCTGGCTGCCAAGTCCCATGTTTTCTTTCCCCATTCTGTTTCTCCTCTCAAGCTTCAATTACTTATTTATTTCGCTGTCTTCACTCTTGGAAGGCATTAGTTGTTTAGATAGTGGTTTCTTAGTTAAGTCTTCCCGGGCACAGCCAAAGGATTCCAAGCTAAATCTTTTTTATATATAGTTATAGTTATCAAATTTCAGTCAGAGTAATCAAACGTAGTCAATGAGACTAAAACTATGGCTAAAATGTCCAGATATTTTTGTCAAACTGCATCTTCTCTGTCATCAGTTTTGTTTCGTTTCACATCTTCTTGAAGGAGAGCTGAAGACCTCCAAACCTCTTGACCGGGAGGAGGCGGAGGAGCACCGGTTCGTAGTGCGGGCAGTGGACGGAGGCGGGCGCTACTGCGAGGCCGCCGTGCACATCGCCGTGGAGGACGTCAACGACCAGGCGCCGCAGTTCACCGCGGACGCTTACTCCTTCACCATCTTCGAGAACACCGAGGTCGGGACCTATGTGGCCAAACTCGTGGCAACGGACGACGACGCCGGTAAGACTTTCGACTGATGACAAGCAGCGTGATGGCTAGGGCTGAAACAACTAATCGATTATTGAAATAGTTGTCAACTATTTTAGTAATCGATTAATCGTTTCTGGGATATACAGACTCAGACAGAGTAAGAATTACATCAACATTTTGTATTTTTTGTGAAAAAACTATGTTGACTCTGAAGGCGTTGGTTCTAGAAGTTTTTTTTTCTGATTGTTCCAAATCTTGGATCATAATCTAATCCGAGCAGAAAGAGGACTCTCTCGCTCTCACGTGATCCATATCAACACTTACTAATAAACAATGACACAAAGGTTTTATGAAAAGAGAGTGGCCTTGTACTATTGTGAGCACCTGTATCTATCCAGGGAAGAGCTAAAAAAAAACGTGACGAATGTGCCCAGGCTGTTATCTTCTAATTAGGCAACTGTATGACACAAAAAGGCGAGAGGGAGGATAACAAATGCGAAATTTCATGAGTGATCAACCCCTCAAATTAAAAGGCCCATTACACTCTAATGAAATTTTTCTCTTCAGCTGCAATTCTCATAAGACCTAAATGTAATTTTCCATCCGCCCGGTGCAAATCCACACAACGGCCTATTTGTCTTGTTTGTTTAAGCTTTCAGAGGTTATTGCATATTGTTGATAGGAATTAAATGTCCTGTACCTGGTATTTTTCCCGCTTTGTGACTATGTCTGTGAAAGGCGCTATATAAATAAAGCTCTTCTTCTTCTTCTTCTTCTTCTTCTTCTTCTTCTTCTTCTTCTTCTTCTTCTTCTTCTAGTAAAGTAAAAGTAGACCTCTAAGAAAAGA
>OMNZ01091534.1:18240-29819 GCA_900303255.1 Lesueurigobius sanzi | reverse complement strand
AACAAGTAACTTAATATGCCTGATCCACTAATATAGGTTTGGTTATTAAAAAACAGGCTACACAAAGGGAAAATCACAAGCAAATGTTGATTTTTGTAAATGGCACTTATCTGTTTTTGCAAACGAACTCTTCACTTGTTAACAGTTAATTTGAACAGACTCTGACAGTGTTTCAATACTTCTTCAATAGATAAATATTGAAAGAAATGTTCCCTGAAAAAGCCTCGCGACCGACTTTTGGGTCCTCATCCACTGGTATAGAGCAGTGGCTCCCAAAGTGGGGGTCGGGACCCATCAGGGGGTCGCGAGCACAGAGTCGGGGGTCGCAAGAGGATTTGAAGTTGTAAAAAATAAAATATTGATGGTATATTTGATATAATTGAGTGAATTAGGGTCCAATAACAAAGAAACTATCTACTGTATATTATATGCCCAGACTCACCACTTCGCTCAGAACAGGAGGAACAGGCCTTCTACGACAGAGCTCCGGAGTGCTGACAATCCCAAACAGAGCCTTTGTCCTGCACACACATCCATGTCAGGGTGGAAACTGTTTAGAGTGTGTGCCTTTACATCATCCTTTTATTACGATTAACAATTGGAGGACTGTATCCAGTGTTGGGGAGTAACTAAATACATGTATTTAAAATATGTATTCAGAATACTCATTTTGAGTAACTGTATTCAGGTACAGATACTCTCTCGTTTAAGGGTATTTCGAATACAGTTACTTTTCAAATACCAAAGGAATACAGAGAGAGAGAGAGGAAGGAGAGAGAGGGAGGGAGAGAGAGAGGAAGGAGAGAAAAAGAAGAGAGAGGAAGGTGAGACGGAGAGAGAAAGAAAGAAGAGGGAGAGAAAGAAGAGAGAGAGGGAGGGAGGGAGAGAGAGAGAGGAAGGAGAGAGTGAGGGAGAGGAAGGAGAGAGAGACCGAGAGGAACGAGAGAAAAAGAAGAGGGAGAGGAAGGAGTGAGAGAGAGAGAGGGGAAGGAGAGAGGGTGAAAGAAGAGAGACAGAGAGGGAGGGAGAGAGAGAGGGAAGAAATAGAAAGAAGAGAGACAGAGAGAGGGAGGAAGAGAGAGAAAGAAAAAAGAGAGAACGAAAGAAGAGACAGACAACAGTTGGTGTAAAAGTGTTGCTACATATTTTTCATCTTTCACCATATTTATACAAAAATATAATTCAAATCAAAGTGAAAGTATTCCAAGTATTCAGAATACAGTACACTGATTGGGCAAAGTAACTGAATACGTTACAAAATACATTTTAAGACAAGTATTCAGTATTCTGTAACTGAATACAATTTCAAAGTATTCTCCCCAACACTGACTGTATCCCAGATCAGAAGAAATAAATGGTCTAATAGTAGCTACTGGGCATTTGGTTTCCATCTTTTACAGGTCATCCGGCTGAAAACACAGGTTGTAGTTGAAATGATCAACTCTTTCCAATTGTTGATGTTTTAAGTTGGTTGTACTTCAAGAGTTATTTCATAATTCACACTGTGTGGTCCTCCATGTAGAATTATCTAAAGTACGTGCACACTTTCCCTGTTCTTTACAAATATGTGTACTCTGACAGTTTGGGGGAGTCTTCAGCATTTTACCGGCGCCTTGCGAATTTGATTTCGTGATTGGATTGACACCTTATTTATTGGCGAAATAATACACAATATGGAAGAGACTGACCTTGACGTTGACCACGGCTGTTTGCTGTGCCTCCCATCCTGTTCTTCATTCTACAGGAAAAGAAGAAAGCAAATATATTTACATGCAACATTTTAAAATAAACCTGGTCATGCACAAATTGGAGAAAGTGGGGGTTGAGTTTCATCATGTAGTTCCACACACCCAGCCACATTCACTCCCAACTTTATTATTGAAGGACATAAGTTTGATCACTTTGACTAAATATCTTCAGAAAAAAGAAAGAATATAAAACAAGTACAAGAAACCTGCACCTGATCTTCATGAAGGTTTCTCTCTGAAAAACACAGCACATCAGAGTACAACACACTGTTAACCATCACATGGACAATGGTTCTACTGTCTAAAATGGAACACATGCGATTTCTGTGAAGAGATGATTCACTAAACCCCTGGAAACCATGATTATATTTCAGAGATGCAAGAGAAGAGCGTAGAGGAAGAGGTTATTTGGACTTGAATGTCATTCAATCAAATCTTCTAAACAATGAATTTGAAGCCTTTGATGGCACATGGCAGACTTGTATCAGAGGAGTGAGGATATAGTGAATGAAGAGGTGGGGGACAAAAACTGAGCCTTGGGGGTGCCTTGAGTGATGGAACCAGCCAGGGATTTGCGATGGACACGGATGTGGTTAGTAGGTGAACCATGAGAGGGCTGAAACGACAAGAATCACTGACAGAAAGGGAACAATGTAGAATGGATGCGGTGGATTGGCTCCTGAGTGCTGCATACCGAAGTCCATGCCTGAGAAGGTGAACAAGGAGACACTGGTAAGACGCCTGCTTTCTTTCTTCTGTAGCAGAACCTCTTGAAAGCTCCTGTGGCCTGCGTTGTCCTCACTGGTCTCTGGACTGCCTGGCTGCGGAGGAGGACCCTCTGTCCCCCCAAACGCAAACTGCCCTTCATTGCTCCGGGACACTTTTAGATATGCTTCTGGACTGTCAGACCATATGTGTGTGTGAGAGGGCTGTGGAGGAGGACCCTCGGCCCCCTTGAGCGTTGAGTACCTCCCATTGCTCCAAGACAGTGTGGGATGCTCTTCTGACTGAATGTGTGTGTCATAGGCTTCATTCTTGGTCTCATCTATGATGGACACTCTACCTTTTTGCTCTATTTGAAGACCAGAATTTACAATGAAATCATAAAACTGAATGTCTAAAATGTTTGTGGCATCAAGAGAGTTCTGATGTCCAGAACAGATGTGATGTCCAATTTGAACATTGAGTTCTAGGTCTGTGGGGTGATGCATTTCTCTGGACTGTCTGTAAAACTTCTCTGGACTGTCCTCTGAACTGTAACCAGGTCTTCTGCAGCTTTTGAGAACTGGCTTCCCCGAGTAGGACTGAGGTCTTTGTCTTTGTGGATTCAGGTTTTGCTTGCGAACAGCTGATGAGCTATATTTGTCTCCAGAATAATCAGACATATGTGCAGAAAATAGTGTTGCAGTGCTATAGTCCTGCTTGTCGCTGGGGGCCCAGCCTGCAGCACCCCCACAACAGTCATAGGCCTCTTCATAGCCAGTGTCCTGATGTTCTTCTGCAAAATAACGCTGCCTGTTATTGACTCGGCGGAGGGTCTGTGGGGGCTCAGTCCACATCCAGAGGTTTTCACCATCTTCACGTCGAAGCTTCTCAACACAAATGTCTGAACAAGTTTCAGTCTCCAGGTCGGACTCAGACTTGGAGCTGTAGCGAGAGGAGAGTGAGCTGGGGCTCGGATAGTCCAGAGGGTCATCTGTTCCTGAAAGGACATCTGGAGGAAAGGTCTTCAAATCCTTAGACTTACAACCCAAAGAAGCATGGGCGCTCACGGGCCTCCTGCGAAGTGCACTTCTGCTCCGTACCCTGGATCTTCTAGTAGCCTGTGAGTGCGATACAGTGGTCATTTTATTTTATGAATATCTTTTTTTTTATTTTATTCAGGCTAAAATTAAATATTGATTGATTTGTTTTTTATGTGGCAACATTTGTTTGTTTCTAAGCAAAGTAGCAGCTTGTGCTAACTTGGTGGTAAAGTGGTAATGAATGTGTTTACAGCTAAACTAATATTATTTTAAATATGTGAAATGTTAAGGTAATAACACAGTTATAACACTAGAGACACATCTCCCTGTGGCTAAAAAAGTAAAAACAAAAAACGGTGGTATTTCAGTGGTTTGCATGTGGACTGTCTGTGTTTGCTGCAGGGGCCTGATATCCATCTGAATAAGCATGTTTGTAAATGGCTTTAGTAGAAATTAAATAATCCTACAATGTCACGTTCATAACATGGGTGCGATAAGGTAGGATTATGACATTTTCAATTAAAGAGCCCTACATATGAAATATCCCAGGAAAAAGTCTAAACCTTGTACATGTGCTGTAAGTCCAATGATTTGAAGTATACTATGAAAATAATAATAGGTTAAATGGGTTATACGTTTGGTTGACTAGAACTTATTATTGATTAAATCAAATCAATAAAAAGTGTCCAAACGGTCACTGGTGTGATACCTTGCTGTCTGTGCGCATGCCCTCTATCTCCACCAACATGGCGTCCACACAAGAGGACACCTCCTCCACAGAGCCACGCACTGAGGTCAGGTGTTCCCGCAGGTCCCACAGCTCCTCCTGGATCTTGTTAATGCCTCGCAGCTCCTTCAGAATGTTCTCGATGAGGGCACTGCAGTCCTCGTGGGAGTAGTCCAGGCAGTTGTCAGCAGAGCGTGGCCTCTTCTGCCGCTGTGCACTCGTCCTGGACTCTGCTCTGAGAGGTCTGTAGCGAGGAGCTGAGTGTTCTGGGTCAGAAATCTCTTCAATTTCTCCTTCAAATGAAATGTGTTTGACTTTTGATGGGTGTCGGGAGCTCTGGTCCCGTAAGGTGCAGGGGATTTTAATGCAGCCCTCCCTGTTAAGCTCCACCTCCCCAACACAGGCAGGTGCGGTGCTAGTGCTGCCACCCTCAGTGCCTGCTTCTGACCTGGGATACAGTCCTCCATGAGTGCCCCTTTCCTCCTTAGGTCCAGGGAGGAGCTGGTTCTCATCAAGGCCAGGGGATCCCTGCATCAGACGGTGTATTTTCCCCTTAATTGCTACAGCCACCTTGGGGTTTGGTGCTCTCTTTTTAGGTGAGCGGACCTTGGGCTTCACAACCTCCTCCCGTGCCCTCTCTTGCCTGGGATTTCCAGTGGACATGGTCTCAGCCAAGTGCTTGGTCCTCCAAGGAGCACTCCACACAACTCAAGGTCTGTGGTCCATGTCTAAAGTGGTTAGAAGAGCGTACACTCCAGACACTGTATACATTACAAAATCAGAGGCCTTTTATTCTAACAGATAATGAGTAGCATATTTCTCTCCTGACCACATTGCCACTGACTCAGTATCTTACTACTCTTCTGGATCTGACTGTCACCCTGTTTTTCAAATGTGCGCATAGTACTAGTTGCAAATAGCTGTCTACAATGAAACAATTTAAATTAAGTACACGGTCACTAAGTATGTTTATATTCCATTTCATGGACAGTGTGGGTCTTTACTGCCTCCTAATGGGATTGATAGCTACTGTACAGATCCTAAGAGCCAAATGGAATAGATACAGATCTTTGGGAACACCCACAAATGGTTGAGGGAAAAAAAGCATCTACTTTAATCTACTGCTCCACAACAACCACTAATGCTGAATTATGGATAGCCACAGTGATACCACAGCATTAGAGGAGGATGAGGCGTGGCAGAGCTGATGACGTAGACTTCTACTGACAGCACAACTTCCACCTTTTCAGCTAACCGCGAAATTCAAATGGAATAGATACAGTTGACGGGATAAACCTGTAGAGGGCGTTAGCCACTCGGTTTTAGGCATAAAGGACACTTTAGAGCAGGTTTGCACTAAAATGTCAAAATATTAACTGGAGCATGATAATAAATGATTGATAATACTATTACACACCCATTTATACAGTTTATCAGCAAAAAAAGTTGGTTTGGTGTTTAGTTGCTCTTTAAGTGATGCTGTCAATTATGAAAAAAATATGCTAAGATCAACTAATCGTGCATTCTTTTCATTGCGGTACCAATACTATCATTTATTGTCACTGTCCTAGTATTGTAAGCAAAATGTACTTCTAAAACTGCTATTATAGACTGCAGTAGTACTTATTATATTTCAGCTTCATGAAACGCTGAAGACGCAAGGAAGAAAAACCCCTCAGCCCTTGGGGTCAGGTAATTGCAGTATTTAAAATTGCGATGTCGATTGGATATGGATGAACCTTGCAGCCTACGGCACAATGTAGGAATTCACCCAATGCCCCAAAAAACAGTGAGGTAAAACATAAGGTAAATGATAAATATAAGTCCATGTATATTATTCCAACGTTTCGCCACAAAGCCTGCAGCAAAACCAATCAGTGCAGTGAGTGCCTTGTGGATATTTCAAACACCTGTGCACGGTCCTGCATGTCTCTTGGGTTGTGCTCCACAGTCGGACCCAACAGCTTGTTGAAGAAGCTACATGTTTCAGCATAAAGAAAACCAGTTGGTTCAATTGATTGGTCTTGATATGGTTTATCCAGAAACTAATCACCTAATTGGCTACAGACAAATGACTACATCATACACACAAAAATTGTTCATGTTAAAAATGATAAAATAATAATAATAATGATAAAATTATGTACTTGTTTCAATGTACAAGTGAATTGATACATATTCCAGCACAAGAAGCAGGATGTTTAACTTGATGTTAAGTAACAATATCAAGTGACATCGCCCCCTAGTGTGGCTGTAAAACAGACGACCAGCCCTGGGTCTCCCCTGCTAATGGAGTCTTGATTTGAGTGTCTTCCCAGGTATGTAACACATGGAGGAAGTCAGGCTGGTGTGCTACAGGCTACATAAATACAGATCTTTTCATTTTTTAGATATTTCCAATGAACCCACAGGAAAAAAAAGGGGAAGTCAGGCCACCATAAAAAGTGTCCTCCGCTGTCAACTGGGCCCACTCTGAGGACAGTCTTAATGGCTAAGGCCCACCAGCCAATGGGCACAGAGCTGGACGCAGAGGACGCTGATGTAATGCTGGGGGAGTGAGTGCTGGCCCGCTGCCATCTCGGCTCCTGCCAAAAGTCTACAGACACACAGCTAATGCTTTTACTCTTCTTGAGACGCCTCATATTACCATGAGGCTGCCAATACAGAACTCTGCATCTACATAAGTATCTGCAGGGGACGGCTCCGGCGCGTGCCAGCCCCGCCTCGGCTCCTGAGAGAGGACGTTAAGTCAGTCGAAGGGTTGTTCAAGTTGTCATCTGTACCGAGTTATTTAGACTAATGGATGTTTCGCCTTTCACCATGAAGGCTTTGTCAAACACTGAAATTACAAGCGGCAGGCCTGCTCATTTACCGGCCGCACGCTGCCACGTGATCAGCGGCTGCTGCTGATGGTTGCCATGTTAGAAAGAAGTCATATGACACCTATCAAACGCACCGTGATTCATCCTGAGTCGTGAATGTCATTCATTGCACATGACCAAGGTGTGGCATCGTGTGAACTTAACGGACACTACTGATTTAGTGGGGAGAGGGCTGGGTATGGATGAGCCAGCAAGGGCGAAACTTCCACTACTCTTAACAACAGAGCACAGCTTGGACAGTTCTTCTCAAGAATGAAAATCGTCTGTATGACTGAGAGCATACGCCAACACATCTGTTAGTTTTTGTATTATTTAGAACGTGATCAACTTAGTTCCATTTAAAAATACATTGTCATGTGTTCAAAATAAAGCTCAAATCAAACTATTAGCTTTTCATTTAGGTCTTTTGAAAATACCATAGAAATACAAGTCAATTTCGCCTTAAACTGAAATAATTACAAGTACGTGCCACTGGGGAAACACCGGGGCACATTGTAAACCCAGGACCATTGACATTAGAGAATTAAAGATCAGATGTTAACCTAGTTAAACTACTACTCGAGTTACAAGCATTTACAGAGGTCTAAACTTCTGGGGTTAGGACGTTTTACATGTAATTTCTGTGATGAATGAGAATGTTTTATTATTTTGCACAGAATATTGCACTTCTATCCCTGATTGTGACCATTTATTATTTTATTTATGCGCAGCAATGAATGCTCATGAATAAAAGCCCCTGGATTCTAATCTTCATAAATGTAGAATGGTAACTCTGACGGTAGAGAGTGGTTTATTCCTGGGAATGAAACCTATGACTCATGATCACAGAGCCTACACTAGCTTCTCTTCAGCGGACATTATATGGTTAAGTCAAATATAGCATTACTTTAGCCCCATCAAAGTTCACACGGAGCAGTGAGTGGCACAGGAGAGAAACTGCAATCTCTGTCCATTGAGAAATAAGGCACATACCTGACCAGAGCCTCCGTCTCTCTCTGGGACAGTCCCCTCACGTCAACATGTCCTCAACAGACGGCCGTGGGACAGTCCCCTCACATCAACATGTCCTCAACAGACGATACAGCACCAGACAAAAGTGGAGGGTTCCCATCGCCCACTCTGCCTGCCTCCTTTTTCTCTTCTCCATCTGTCCCCTCCTCTCTTTCTCACTGTCCCCCTCTTCCTCTTTCTTTAGCTGTGCTTCTCTTTCTTGTGGTCTCTCTCTCTCTCTACCTCAATTGCTCCCACTTTGCCTCTCTCACTGTCTGTTTCTTTCTACCTTTCTCTCTTGCACTGTCTCTCTCTCCCTCTCTCTGTTTTTCTCTCCCTTAGACAATCTCTCTCTCTTTTTTTCTGTCATTCTTGCTGTCCCTGTCGCTCTAATTGACTCTCTGCCTCTCAGTCCTCACAGCATAAAGCAGGGGGTCTCAAATTTTTCAGACAGCAAACCCCAAAATTTATTATGCAAACAAAAATGAGTGCTTATCGTAATTAAGTAGAAAAATACATGGCAGGTGAAAACCTCAACTTTCCACGCAGTGGTCAATTTTGAAATAATTTTGGCCTTCTTTTCTCTGTTTGAATAAAAACTAGACCAAATTTACCATGAGCTGACCATGCACTCTGGCCTCATCCATTCACAAATACTGAAATGTTTGGTACCTACATGATGCATGTGACAGCCATGAGAAGGCTGTCCAAACATCTCGTGGAAGACAAACACATGAGCACACATCACAAAGCTTTAGCACCTCAAAATTAGGTTTTCATGACACTATTGTAACCAAATCTCAACTTAAGTAGCTCCTACAGACTCCAAACCTTCCAGTCTATCCCATAACAGTATTTCAATACTTAATTCTTAGCCTTTTCTAAAACCAAAATACAAGTCTGCATATACAGATGGTGACGTTATTCATCCTTTTACCTGTTGTACCTCTTTTGCACAGTATTGCACAACTACTATTATTATTTTATTGTGATTATACACTGGTCAAAGGTTTACTTTATAACACTTTTTATGTATTGGCTTTTCTTTATTTTCAACACTATTAACATATGTTTCTCATTGAAGGTTTTAAACTATGAACGAACACATGGAATTATGTAAGAAACGAACAAGGGTGAAATAATTCAACAGTTCTAATATTGTTTTCAGATTACCAAAGGTTTGTCCACACACCTGCCTTGTGACATTTACACCATTATTGGGCTTAGTCTTCATGCTCTGCTCTGGAGACATCAATCATTCTACCACACAAGCCACCTGGATGAACCATGAGGTGTTTCAATTTTAACAATGATCATAAAATTAAAATCAGGCTCTCTCATTCCAACAATCCACACAGTTCACATGGACAGTGGGTTCAGGATGTGTCCATACCCCTCTATGTATTCCGATGTTCTGTCCGAGCAGCCAGCCATGGATGAATTAGATATTACGAAGGTCTGCACCGCCACAACAGCCCGTGCATGCTCAAGCATGATGTCAAATGTCTAAGTGTGTGTGTTCGGCTGCGAGTTGTGGGACTTTGTTCAGCCTTGGGAAGATTTTCAAGAGCTACATTTGTGACAAAATTTGCAGTTTGTTCTGAAATCAAACATGAATGGTCTCGGTCATATTCCAGCTGCTGTTGTAGCTTGTAGATGTAATTTAAAGAGGTCTGAAAACGATGTGAACCCACTGACTCAGGACTGGAAACTCAACCCCCACAGGAGGACAGGCTGGACAGCACTCACCTGCAGAAGCTGCACTCGCACTCGGTTGAAGACTTTGAGCCATCTGACGGTGACCGGCGAGCAGGGTGGAGGCCTGTCCTCTATGAAGCTGAGGAGAAGAAATACATTGTGCTGAGTCTGGTGCTAATGTGTGTCATGCAGGTTGTGTTCGCATTCAAGGCATAGGCGACCCAGGTGGCTGCCAGGGGGCGCCAAATTACAGAACAAATCACAGACTTTTAGTTTAAACATTCACATCAGAAGTGCACCCTCTACTCCAGGTGATGCAACTGTAGCCCCGCCCCTCCTCAGCTGTAGCTCCGCCCCTCTCCTCAGTGCTGAACCTTCTCTCTTGTCTCTCCCTGCATTAAACTGTGATGCTGGTGGTTTTCAGCAGCTTGCATTTTACGTTCTAAAGTTAGCTTGCATTTTACGTTTCACAAACACCAGTGCGCGTGCACTTCACTTTTAATAATCAATGAATCAATATGTATTATTGTTATCTAAGCGGCGACACAAAACTCGTATCGCAAAAAGGCACAATATTTGTAATAGCCTATAATAGTATATTATTTTGCAAGCAGGATATAAAACAAAATTGAGCAAAATTTCATTTTATATTTAAAAATGCTTATTTTGTTTACATTAATTATATGTACAGTGTAGTAATGGGTTTGTAAAATATCACAAGACCGTTACTGCCTCACTCAGCTAAGTTCCCGTGCCCAGATTTGACCATAGTCACAAAGAGAAAGTATTTACCAGGACTTGGAGAGTGTGGGACTGTGCTCTGGGGGCAGGATGAGCGCTGGTTCCTCGTGGTCCTTTGTCACCCCGGGCTCTGGCTCTGAGTGTCGCTCCTTTTCCTCTTCATGACCGTCGTCCCGGCCGTCTGGTCCAAACTGCTGCTTCAGCTCATCTTCTTCTCTGTCCTCATCATGAGTAGTAGTTTGGCTCGGCACAGAGGCCAGAGGTTCGCAGACTCCCGTTAACGGCCGCTCCAGGTCAGGCTTGGGCTGAGAAGTGAAGGGACTCACGCATCCTTCTGCATCTAAGTGACTGGTGTCTGGGCGGCTACAAACAAGTGAACAGTCATAGCAGAGATACAAGATTGGTAAAATCACTTCTTACATCACAAGTAAACAATAGAAGATGTACACATTAGAAATAGAACCAAAAACAAAGTATGAAACAATAGATACATTTGTGAAGCCCCTCTGTCATCCAGGGATTATTCATTGTAATCCTGAATTGTAAATATCATTGACTAGACTGGATCTATCTGGATTCTGGATTTCACTTTTGAGGATAGTGAAGATAGTTGATTGCACCCCTCTGTGTGATCCTGTCTTAAGAGTTGTTATTTCTCCACTGTGAGATCAATAAAGTACCATCTTATGTTATCTTATGCAGTTGTGGCCAAAAGTTGACATACCCTGACAGAACACAAAAACCTTCATTTCTCTCATGGTTAGTGGTTGCATGAAGCCATTTATTGTCAAAAAACCTGTTTGTTTACACTTTTCAACTAGAAACTAGCCAAATGTCCCTGAACAAGAGTTGACATATTGTGCAACTTGAAACAATACATTTTTTCAGAGAGTCCTGTAGTTCAGATGAAGTGAGTTTTTCTTTGCTCCTGAACAATTTTCCTGGCAGCAAAACAACAAAAAAGCGCTTCTTAACCTGCATAATCACTATCCAAAGATAGCACAGACTTTTTTTTTACCCCCAACATTCTTATATAATTATATGTATT
>OMNZ01091534.1:3644-18220 GCA_900303255.1 Lesueurigobius sanzi | reverse complement strand
CATGAAGCCATTTATTGTCAAAAAACCTGTTTGTTTACACTTTTCAACTAGAAACTAGCCAAATGTCCCTGAACAAGAGTTGACATATTGTGCAACTTGAAACAATACATTTTTTCAGAGAGTCCTGTAGTTCAGATGAAGTGCTCCTGAACAATTTTCCTGGCAGTTGTTGAACGTCACGTAAACAGTCAGCAACATTTGAGAAGTTTCTGTTTCATTATGATTTAAAATGAATAAACTCAGTTCTATGACAATAAATCGCTTCACACAACCACTAACCATGAGTGGAAAAAAGATTTTAGTGTTATCATTCATATTCTATGAAAAATGGCCAGAAGATTAAAAGGGTATGTGAACTGTAACAGCCACAATTGTAACAGTGTCTGCCATGTATGAATGTGACTATGGTCTTCTTCCAAAAAAACAACAACAAAAAAGCGCTTCTTAACCTGCATAATCACTATCCAAAGACAGCACAGACTTTTTTTTTTACCCCCAACATTCTTATATAATTATATGTATTATCTAAGGGCAGTGCTTAATTTGTAAATCCAGATTTTCAGGAACACTTGTGTACTGGGTGGATTTCATGGGGGAACAGCCCAAAATAATTGCATATTTAAAAGTTGTTGGGAGTATTTTATTTCCCGGATCCAATAAAGCTCAAAATTCCGATTTCCCGGAATGCGTTCCCCCAAAAGCCGGATCAAATTAAGTGCTGTCTAAGGGTAATAAACACATAAATATTGATGATTTCCAGGATGTACTAACCTCTGTGAGTCCAGAACCTCTTCTGTATCCACATCTGTAGTTAAGCGGTTCGATTGAGTGGTGTGGACCTCAGCCGGGAGCATCTCTCCCTGGGACAGTGAAGGGGGCAGGGAGGGTGCATCAGACAGAGGCGACTGGTTGATGGAGTCACAGCTGCCTGTTCTAGAGTCTTCTGTTGGACCTGATGTCTCACTTCCATCTGCACCTTCAGTTTCCCCAGAGGCCGGAGACAGTTTCTCAGCCTCACACTCGTCCTCTGCGGCTGGTTCACTCGGGGGCTGTACTTGTGCTGCTGATGCTGGCTCTGGAGAATCAGGCTTTGTAGATGTAGAGTGGTCAAAAACTGAACCAAGATTCAGATTTAACACGGACACAGCTGAATCTTTGATTCCAGTTGTCTTCTCGCCATGGAAAATGTTGGATGAAAGAGTCTTGAAGCCTGAGAGAAGCCCACTGACAGGTTCTGTCTTTGGGATGTCTGCAGCAGAGTCTCGAGTTTGGTCACATGGTATACCATGAGCAGATATGGGGCCCATGTGCTCTGCCTCTTCACACTTGTCCTCGGTTTTACCAAAAGTTTGCTCAGGTTTAGGATTAGTGCAGGACTCCTCTGTGGGTCCAGGGGCCTCCTTCGTTGTTGAGATGGTGGAGTCTTCTGAATCCTTATCCTTTTGCACTCCCACGAGAGAGGTCTTTGCATCTTCTTTTATACCTGACTCTGGAGTTGATGTGTTATCACCATGAAGATCTTTTTCTGTCATTGTGCCAGACAGTGAAGGCTCATTTGACTTTGCTGATTCAGGACTCTTAAAGATACCAATAATATCATTTGTAAAAGAGTCTGTGCCAATGTTTGTGGGGAGGCCAAAGAAAGAACTTTTCTGTTGTTCCTGCTTTTTTGGGGTAGTATTCGAAAGCGATCCGAAAAGGGAGCCAGAGGATGACGAGAAGAGCCCACCAATATTGGAGGTATTACTGGTAGCAGCTGGGGCTGAGAACATGGACATAAAGCCAGAGAATGGAGCCGGCTCTGGGGGTTTCTGAGGTCTTGTCTGTCTTGGTCCACCCATCCTTACTGCCTCTGGCCTTGGTCCACCCATCCTTACTGCCCCTGGCCTTGGGCCACCCATCCTTACTGCCCCTGGCCTTGGTCCTCCCATCCTCTGTCCTTCTGGCCTGATGGCCCCTGGAGCTCTCATCCGGGGAGCCGCCATGGACTGCATCATCGCAGCAGGTGTGAGTGTTGACCCTGGGGCTGGCTGTGGAACTGGTATAGTGGCTGGTTTTAGTTCATCTGGTTTGACTGTAGTCAGTTCTTCAGATTTAGCTGGAGTCAATTCCTCAGATTTTAATACAGTTTCCTCTTCAGATTGGGCAGGGGCTGATGTTAACTGTTCAGATTGGGCAGGGGCTGATGTTAACTGTTCAGATTGGGCAGGGGCTGATGTTAACTGTTCAGATTGGGCAGGGGCTGATGTTAACTGTTCAGATTGGGCAGGGGCTGATGTTAACTGTTCAGATTGGGCAGGGGCTGATGTTAACTGTTCAGATTGGGCAGGGGCTGATGTTAACTGTTCAGATTGGGCAGGGGCTGATGTTAACTGTTCAGATTGGGCAGGGGCTGATGTTAACTGTTCAGATTGGGCAGGGGCTGATGTTAACTGTTCAGATTGGGCAGGGGCTGATGTTAACTGTTCAGATTGTGCAGGGGCTGATGTTAACTGTTCAGATTGGGCAGGGGCTGATGTTAACTGTTCAGATTGGGCAGGGGCTGATGTTAACTGTTCAGATTGGGCAGGGGCTGATGTTAACTGTTCAGATTGGGCAGGGGCTGATGTTAACTGTTCAGATTGGGCAGGGGCTGATGTTAACTGTTCAGATTGGGCAGGGGCTGATGTTAACTGTTCAGATTGGGCAGGGGCTACAGTTAGCTGTTCAGATTGGGCAGAGGCCGCAGTTAGCTCTTCAGATTGGGCAGAGGCCGCAGTTAGCTCTTCAGATTCATCAGGCCCAGCAGATTGAGACGATATGGCATTGTCTTCAGGTGCAAAAGTAGTTGGCTCTGTTCTTGTCACTGGTGTATCAGCGATTGTTACCGTAGGGGTCTCTGCACCTGCAGAATCTGTACGTGCTTCTTCCAGGACAAGAGCTCCTGACATACCATGGGTATTGCTGGTTATGTCAGAATCAGATTTACCGCTAAGAGAGAGGAAAGATGGAACTTTGAATATGCCATCTGAATCAGGGACTTTAATGCTGGTCCCTTGTGTGGCTGAAGGAACATTCTGACCGAATAAGGAGAAAAGTCCTTTTCCTGGTGGGTCAGGAGCTTGTGGTCTTTGTGGTGTAGTTGCTGTTGGGGTTCTAGGTTGAGTCTGGGGCTGGGGGTTAGAGATGCCAAACTTGGAGAACAAGCCTCCAGCTGGAGTGTCCTTTGGAGCGGAGGATCCAGATAGTATACCACCAAATAGAGAGGATGACGTGGGTCTTGAACCTGGTGCACTGGAGGATGTTTTGGGACTGGCAATTTGCTGCGTCCCACCAAAGACCGAAAAGAAGCCTTTAGCTGGAAGTTCTTTTGTTGGAGGAGGTTTGGGTATGGGCTCACTAGAAGGAACACTCTCATGACCTGATCCTGTTGGGGTTGACTGTGTTTGAGTGTGAGCGCCAGCAAACATTGAAAAAATCCCCTTTCCTTGATTTTCTTGAGAAGTGACTGGAGTTGGTGGTTCTTTCAATCCCTCTGAAGACAGGGCATTGGATCCACCAAAGACTGAAAGGATCCCAGTTGAAGAAGCTTCTTTTCCTGAAGAGGAAGGTAAGATGCCACCAAGTAGTGACAGACCAGACGGAGAGGTTGTCTGCTCTGTTGTGGAGCTACTAAACATTGACATGAAACCTTTGGCCAAAGACTCACTTGGAGGTTTATCTTTATCCTGAAGTTCTGGACTGCACTCACTCATAATTTTGCTTTTCTCCATAATTGTTTTATCAGGCATGGTGTTCACTTCATTTACTAAAAGGCTTTGATTTTGTAGAGGCGTTTTTACATCTGTGACAGTGGCTTTCTGTTCATCCATTAGGCTTGTTTCTGACCTGTCAACTTCTGGCACCACAGGTGAAGTTGAGCGCACGGTGTTGGTGCCTGTGAATATTGTATCCTGTTTTTCCATGTCTGTTGTTGCAGATGTCAATAAGACGGCTTCTGGTAGACTCTGAGATACTATATCCATCTCTGGGCTACAGACCAGTGCATTTCTTTGGTTCTCAAACGTGTCAGACTGTTTAGAACTACTTTCTAAAACTTTCTCTCCACTGCTTTCACTAGAACCTGGATCCTTTTCTTTCTGAAGTGATAAAGTGTATTTATCCTTGCTTTGTTCATCCTCTGGAGAAATAGCAGATGAAATAAAAATATGAGGAAGCCTTACATAAGGTTTATGTTCACTGGGGTCCAAATCTGTGCTACTACTATGTACATCAGAACCAATGCCAATATAAATAGACTTAGGAGGGGTAGGTTTCTCATGAGCAGGTATATTTGTACTAATGCCACAACTTATATTGTCCGCCACTACCCCTCCAGATGGTGTTTTAGCTTTGTCCAAGATGGTCTGCCCTGCCAGTTTCACTACTTCATGTGCCTGTACCAAGTTTGCACCGATATTAACAGTGCTCTCATTTGGAATGGATGGACTTTCAGGGAGACTTTGCTGAACAGAAACGGATGATGGTAAAGTTGGTGAATTTAGGTCTTTTATTGTGGAAGACAATTCAGTCATTTGGTTATTTTCAGATATCTTGGAAACACTTGCATCAGAAGTGTGGGTTAAAGACGGTTGTGTGACAGTTGTTTCTTTTAATGAACTATTTATTGATTTTGAGTCTTTGCCATTAAATAATGAAACCAAGCCTTTGACGGCAGGTGCTGTTGGTTTACTGGTGTTTTCTTCTGGTGGCACAACACTGCATACCTTTGGCAAACTACTTGTTTCTACCTTTGAACTTTCTGCTTTTAGCTCTGATTCATGAACACTTCCTTTTAAAGTTAATGAAGACTCAGTACGTTGTGATGTATTTGGTGCCTTCATGGTAAACTGGTTTGTAGACCGCTGAAGAGATTTCTCAGGGCATACATAGCTAGATGTGCTTGTTGTCCTTTGGTCTGCCTGGGTCAGTGAAGGTCTTGTTGTGGACAGTGATGACTTAGAATTAGCAGATGATGATAAACCTCGCACTGATTCATTTTCAGGAGGGATTTCATCAATGCTCTCTAAACTAACCACAGTTGGCTGTTTGACCAGAACTTTTGGTCTTGGGCTTAGAGGAGGCTGACAACTGGAGTTTTGTTTTGGCATATTAGAAAGTGGTTGATTGTAAACTGTCCTAAATGTAGTCCTGTCAGAGGGCACAGATGATGAATACTGAGACAAATCTGATGCAACTGTTACATATGCGCTGGGCTTGATGGGTGGGATGTCAATGTGTGTGCGCTCTTGCACCGTCTGAAAAGACACATTTACATTTGTATTTTCTGCAGCAGGTGATGGAGTAACTTTTGTAAGAGACACAGCATTGTCTACTGTTGGAGCAGGTTGAGTTTCCACTCTCAGGTTCATGACACCAGTCAACTGTGTTATCGGTAATGTCCCTCCCACTTGCTGCCTTTCAATCAGAGCCTTCTTGAACTTGTCAGATGTAAAATTCTGTGGTTGACCCGGTGCTGGCTCAACATATTGTTTTGCATCATTGATGTGATTATTCTTCCTGTCATTTGCTGAGAAATCCATTGGCTTCATCTGTTGGGATTGCTCTTTTCTGAGTCTTGTATCAGAAGTCGATATTTCTCTGTGAAGTGTCTCTGTCGACCTGATTCCAGGCCGGGACGGTCCATCTTGTTCATTTGTAGATTGGTCAACAATGAGAGGCACACCAGCAGATCCATCTGTTATGAGACTGGGCTTAGTTCGTCTCACCAAGGGCATCACTTGGGGACATGAAAGTTCAGGTTCAACTTTTTCTAAAAGTTGTTGCTGTGATTTTGATGACATATCCAAAGACGATACCAAAGTAGATCTTTCTTTAGTGCTAGGGACAGAAGACACCTCTTGCACCTTATTGGACCTCACTTGAATTGGTTGTCTTTTGGATTGTTCTGATGAGGGCTTTGTTTCCACAATCAAAGGGATCCCCACTGTGTCATGAGAAAGACTTGAAGATCTAGACCTGAGAACATGAAGGTCTAGACCTGAGACCTGAGCACAGTCTTCTGGTGGGGTTTCAAATATTACTGGTTTGGTGGACATATCTACAGTTCTTTTCATTGAGTTGGCTGGTGCAGTGTTGAAATAATATGGTTTATTGTGTGAAATTTTTGTCTCAGTTTGGGTAGTGTAATGTGGTGCTGCAGGATGAACAAAGTGTTCAGCAAAGGTTTGCTGTTTTGGCGTGATAGGGTGGGAGGGTACAAGTTCGACGACTAAAGGAATGCCCCCTCCATCCTTTCTCATAGCTGCTTTCTTCTTCACTAGGGACACAGCCTCAGCCTGACTGGATGTGGATTGGGCTTGCAGTGTAACACTACCTGTTGTGGAAGACATATCAATTGGGGTGGCAGGAGGAGAGATGGCTGAATTGATTATCTGAGGTGTTTGAGAAGCTACCATGCAATATGAATTTGTGTCCTTTGTCCAGAGAGGGACATGACAAACAGGCTGACTGACTGGCTGCTGTGAGCTATCTCTTTGGTCTGATTCTGAAGATTGCCAACGGGTCAAGTCAATAGACACGTCTGGATTATGAGTTTCCACTGGGTTCTCTGTTTTCTTCGGGGGTGCAGACATATCTAGAGCACTTTTCACTGAATTGGCTGGAGCAGTGATGTTTTGTGAAGCAGGCAGAGATGCAGAATGTAGATACAAAGACCCTTGAGTGTGCGCAACACCACCTTTAGGACTATGGTCCTGAGTGTACAGACGTGTTGTGGCCAAGCTTTTGGGTGATGAGGATTTTGAGATCACTGGTGAATGCACTGGACTTTTATTATCGTTTGGTGTGGTTCGGTTCTTTTCAATGCGGTGCGGAACTGTAACATGGACGGTTGGAATTTGTTTGATTACAGTGGGTGGTTTATGAATGCTTCTTGCCATAGAGGATGGTTTTCCTGTAGTGGTAGAGGTGACGTTAGCATCTGAACTCAAAGATTCATCATCAGTTTCTTTAGTGAGGTCTACAGCTGTACTAATACTTTTTGCGTCTAAGTCAGTGAACTGCTGCTGCTTCTTTTCTTTAAGCTTTTTAGTCTTGTATTTAGTGAAGTCTATCACTTCATCACTTTGCTTTTTTGGATCTAAAATTAAATTATTCGGTTTTAAGCTATTGGTTTTTGATGTTGAAAAATCTAGCACTCGGCTTCCAAACTGAGAATCACTGGGACTCGAATGGTTTTGTCTATGTTTGTTAACACCAGTGGTTGTACAATTCACTGGTGTGCTGTTAAGGATATGAAGCTTTGGTTTGGAGCGTAAAGGTGCTTTTTCATCCCTTACAGTTCTGTCTTTGTCATCTGTTTTACTGCTGTTGACTGGTTGAATGGTTGTTTTTGGTTGATTTACCATTTTAGATTGACCAGCGTTCGACTGTTGTCTTGAAAGCTGGGGTCTTTGTTGAGAGACAGGAATTGCTGTAGTTTTGGAGCTTGTGGAGGGCACATTCTTAACAGGACTAATTTGTGGTGACTGAGCTCTGGGTGCTGTCCCGGCAGACATTCGTCCAGACGTGGACACAGGAGGAGCTGTAGTTTGGGGTAATGTCTTTGATATATTCTTCACAGGCCCAGCTTGTGGTGACTGAGCTGTGGGTGCTGTCCCAGCAGACATTCGTCCAGACGTGGACACAGGAGGAGCTGTAGTTTGGGTAAATGTCTTTGATACATTCTTCACAGGCCCAACTTGTGGTGGCTGAGCTGTGTGTGCTGTCCCGGCAGATATTCGTCCAGATGTGGAAACAGGAGGCGCAGTAGTTTGGGGAAATGTCTTTGATACATTCTTCACAGGCCCAGCTTGTGGGGGCTGATCTGCGGGGACTTTCTCAGTGCACAGCGCTAGTGGTTTCCCTCCCCCCTGACCCAGACTTTTTGAAGTAGGCGTAACAGGAAGGATTCTTGAGGGTGCAGGCTTACTTGATGGCAACTGTCTACCAGCTGCATGTGGGGTTTTATTCACTGAGTCTTTTGGATGAGTCATATTTTCTGGGGGCTGATCATCCACATGTGCAATTTTAATTTCTGGGATCCTTGATTTCAGAGGTCTTTCCTGCCTGAAGGAGATTGTTGGAATGTTTTCTCTTGGTGCAGTGGGTGTGGCAACTGTAGGCTTTTTCCAGTATGGGCCTCCATGTTCTCTTTGAAAAGACTTCACAGTCAGGTCAGTGGCCGTGTTTGACTCCTCAGCGCAGATATTTTGAACCGCCTCAGCTTTGACCTTTTCTAACTTGTACACAGAGAGATCCACTGGGTGATCTGCTTGTAATGTCATGGATTCCTGAAACATTTGGGAGAAACTTTCCAAATTCATGTTCATTATTTTTTCACCTTTTCTAAGAGCTGAGGTTAGATCCACTGACGTGCTCTGCAGCCCACTGGACACAACCATGTCACTGTTGTCATTGTATAGGGGGATTTTAAAGCCACATAATGTTGTTTGTTCCTTATTTTTCAGAAGCTGAGATATATTTTCTGTGATATTCCCCAGTGCTTGTACATCCTCTGGTGCAGCGCAGGCATACAAATGTTTGCCTGCTCTGTCTGTAAGCAGAGAGTAAATAAAGTCCTCATCAGTGTAGACATAATAGCCACAGTCTCCTGTCTCTGCTGGCCACCACAGCCCCTGTTCCAAAAGGGACAGCCACTGGTGGTACCACTCTAAATTCTTTAAGAGCAGATCATCATTGGACCCCGTTTCGCCTGCAGATCTGCTCAAATCCATGGCTCCATGGGTTAGATCCACTGGACCCTTTTTGGATGCAAGTCGCTTCCAAAAATCTGTAGCAGCCTTAAAGTCCTTATCATTTTTGACACAGACTGCATTGGTATTATCTGTGACTTTGCTGATTTCCTTTGTACTACATTCTGTGAGGGAATGGCGTCGACTTATTTTGCTTTTGTCCCCCTTGGATAAATTCATTGCGCTACTTCCAAAAATGCAATTATTTCTTTTATTGACAAGCTCATTTAAATTGTCACAGCTACTCCAAGGTTTTCTGTCTTTGCAACTCATGTCAAATAAGACAAGATCTCCCTCAGGTTCCAAAAAGCAAGACCTGTACTCAAAAAGCTGCCCACTAGCTTCCCTCCACGGATGTGAGGGAACATGGAAGTTACTGCCCAGTACGTGATCAGGATGAAATGTAGGTTTAACTTCCCATTCTGGAGGGCCGACTAGGGTTGTCATTTCTTGGTTTTGGTGGTGGTGGACTGAGGTAGTCTGAAGTTGAGAAGCAGTGGCCTCAGCAAGAGCATAGTCATTGAGCTGCTGCCACAGAAGAGCTTCGATAAGACAGTGGTGTTCATAAAGGTCTGCAGGAATGACCCCATGTTCTGTGAAGTTGTACAACAGATCTTTATATCCATATTGGTCTGTGGTCCCATACAACAGCCGCTGGATTTCCTCCATGTAATGCTGAGTGGGCGATATGGTTGGGTCTATGGGTACATGTGGTGATGTTGAACTCTCTGTTGTGTGCATAACCGATGTGGGTCGTTTTATATTGTGAACTGAATCACTCAGAACCTGTTCTACCCCACCTCCAATGCCAGAGTCATTGCTGGTACTAGAGCCTCTCGGCATAACTTGGCCATTTGTCCAAGACTTTGGTTCTTCGGTCTTCGCTTTAGGGTCTTGTGGCTGCTGCTTCTTGCCCAATGGTTCCTCTGTGATACTTAGCAGGCTAGAGAGAAAACCTTTTGGTGTAGAGCCTTTTGCTTCCGTTGTGGGCTGAAGCTCCACTGGTTGGGCTGTTTGTAATCTGCCCTGCTGATGTTGGTGCTGAGAGATGGACTGCTTTGTTGCACTTGGTGATCGAGTTTGCACGTGTTGGATGTGGTCAGGTTTAGTGGGGGTGGATATATTCTGATCTGATGGTACACTATCACCAGATGCAAGCTTTAAAATCCCAGAAAGCAAGCCACTTTGACCAGGCTGTTGGTGAGTTGAAGTAGATCTTGTTGTGGTATCTGGCTGGGAAGGTAGCTGACCAAAGATCCCAGAAAACAAGCCTCCTTGTTGGTTAGGTTTTGACTGCTCACTGCCTGTCCCACCTGTTTGGTTCTCTGCTTGTGGAGTGGCATCAGAAGTTAAGGTGTTCAAAAGCCCGGACAACAGGCCTCTGGATTGTGGTTCCGGTGTTGAGTTAGTGGCCGGAGGAATGTTGTTCTGCCTACGTAAGGACTGCCTGCTTTGTTGGGCTTGCTGATGCGTGGGAAGATTGTCTGTGGGCGATTGTGGTGTGGGGCTAGATGACAATAGTCCAGATAGAAAACCCCCCGGCTGATTGGCCTTCGGCTCTGATATCCTTTGAGTTTGTTGTTGATCTGCAGCAGGAGATTTGTTGAATAATCCACCAAGGACTCCACTTGGGCTACTGCTGGCTGATTGTGGATGGGCCTGATTGGGGTGTTGCAAATTCTGGCTTTTTGCTGCTTCTGGTGGACCGGTGTGGGGCTGGACTTGAGCTTGAGGAGATATGGGGGAATCCTGGGCCCCTACACCAAAAAGACCAGAGAAAAATCCTTTTTGTTGGGGCTGTGCCTGTGGAGCAGCCTTCTGGTTTGTATCTTGACCACTCGGGTGCTGCGGAGGTGTGCCGGTGCTGGGTTCTACAATCTTGCTGAAAAGTCCAGTTAGTACATTTTTAGACTCTTGACTTTGTTGTGATTGTGCTGACTGTGAAGGTGCTTGGGAAGGTTTGAAGAGACTATCAAAAAAGCTGCCTTGGGGTTGGGTAGTTGTTGCTGGTGGTTTAGAATGAGCTTTTGGTGTTGACGGGTCTGCTTGTTGCTGATGCAAGCCTGGAGCAGTGCTGTGTCCATCTTTCTGGTTAGAATCTGGTCCAGATCCTACATTCTCTCTTTGATGTGGGATCGGGGCATCACCCCGGATTGTGATTGACTCGTGTTCTGATAGCTGATGCTGCTGTTTCAATGAAGGGTCTGCTGCCTCCTGCTCCTGCCTACTGACGGTCTGCTCTCCACTAACTGTGTCTGTGGCCTTTTTAAACAGCCCAGATATGAGGGCAGCAGGTTGAGAAAAAGCAGGATGGTCTTGTGTTTGAGGAATTTCTGAAGACTTTTGGCTTCCAACTGATGGGGAACTTACAGAGTGGCCAACACTGTCAGAAGCTACCTTGAACAGTCCTGACAGAAGCCCAGCAGGCTGTGGAGAGGGCGGTTGAGGTGATGTTTGGGGAGTAGTTGGGGAAACAGATGAAAACAAACCAGAAAACAGCCCTCCTTGTTGTGGCTGGCTGCCCATAGAAGTTTTAGGAAGGTCCTCTTTGCTGCTCACAACATTTGCTACCTTTAGGAGTCCCCCAAGTATCCCTTGAGTTGATGGTTCTGTGTTCTCCGTAACCTGCTCTGTTGCAGATGGCAGACTGTGACCTTTGACATCAGACTGTGCGATCTTCTCTGTGCTCCTCGGAGATTCCGCTCCAGTTGGTGATGGTTGTTGGACTGGAGCAGTGACACCTTGATTTTCCCTTTCAACGCTAGTCCCTGTTGGACTGCCAGGTTTGGTAAGTGTCACAGAGGGGGTTCTAGTTCTAGGTTTTGGTGCTGGCTCACTCGGAGTAACCTTAAAAAGATTAGAGAACCAGCCAGTTTCTGTGTTTTCTTTCGGCACATTTTCTAAAAGAGCGGTGCGGCTCGGCGTTGGTGTCCGCACAGGGCTCGGGGAGGAGGAAACATTATCAGAGCTTAAAAAGGGGATTTTAAGTTTCCCACCAATTAAAGGCTCCTCTACTGGGCGATTTTCTGTCTTTGTGGAATTATCTGAAGATGCTGTAGTAAGCAACATGGATTTAATAGAACCAAAGAATCCAGTGTCAGTTGAACTTGTGTCAGGGAGGTGCTCAGGGGCAACAGACGTTCTCCTCTGTTGGATATCGGGCAGTTCACCTGAGGACTCTGTCTCTGGGAGGAGCTCCACTGAACCACTACCACTCTCCAGCCTGAGCTCTATTGATCCATCTACTGACCCGCCAGCAGAATCTGGCCTTGTTTCGCTGAAAAACTGCTGGTCACCAATCAAACTTCCCTCTAGACTCACACTTCCAGCAGCTGACGTGCTCCTCTGTTCTGACGGCTGGGGAGACGGTTCTCTAGAGAAAAATCTCAAAGGACTAAGTCGCCCTAATAGAGAATCAACAACAGATGTGCTTTGAGTAGAAGAAGGCGGGTTGGTTTGTGCCTCTGCAGGGGTGGCCTCTGGTACAGTTTGGTTACCAGGTTCAGAAGATTGAAAAGGTAAGAGGGATTGCAAGGAGAACTTCTTCTCTGATGTGGACTCCTGAGAGGCCGGAGGGACAATGGCTACAGGAGGAGCAGTGCTACCACTTTTGGGAATGAAGGACAGTAACTTGGAGATGCTAGATTCTGGATGTGGTGAAGTGGATGTTGGTGGGTCAGTGGCCCCAGAGTTATCAGCAGATTCAGCTGTGTGTTTTGGGATAAAAGACAGGAGTTTAGACAGCCCAGCGCTGGCTGGCGGTGGTGACGTAGATGTGACAGTACTTGAAGCTTCACTTACAGCTGTGCCAGTCTTTGAGCTGGTGATGGAACTGAATAACGAGCTCATTGCCTGCTTCACTCCGGAGATGGCCAGCTCGGCACCAATGTCCTCTTTTGATTCATCCTCCTTTATTTCTGCTTTAAATTCAGAGCCTTTTTGATCAACGTGCTGTGAGTCTGAGGGCAATGGAGGAAGCCTTCTCCTGAGTGGCGGTGATAGAGATTCATAATTATTTATCTCTTCTTCTTTCACGATCAGATATTCAGACACAGAGTCGACCAAACATCTCAGCTCCTCCATTGGATCATCAGGTTCAGTGTATAATATTTCTTCATGAGCCTGACCTGACAGTGGCTGGTTGAAATAGTTTTGAAGGGATGCTTCAGGATAGTAGTGTTCATATTCATAGCCAGCATCTCCTTGACCAAATATGAGGTCATCCAAGTTCTCCTCAGATCCATAAGAGTACTGCAGGTCATCAGACCCCACAGAGCTGTAGTCAGTCCGGACCCTGCTTGATGCTTCTTCTTCTTCGCAGAACGCTGCATAACTGTCCAGAGTGCTCTCAAAACCAGATTTGGCCCACTGCCTGGTCTGGTACAAGAGATTCTCTGTGTTTGCCAGTTGACGCTGCCGTCTCACAGACGGTATTATGTCAATTTCAGGTGGAGATGATTCATCCTCAAAACTCCCAGCTTCTTTATAAACCAAACGTATGTCTGCACTGACGCGTCCATCCTCTGGTCCATGCTCTCTGCCCAGAGATAGCTTGTCATACTCCACAGTTTGATAGAACCTGCTTCCTTTGGATTGTGAAGGGCTGTCTATGATCCTATAAATAACATTTTTATCTTCATCCTCCCACATTTTCTGCTCATGATCCAAGTAATCATCCAGAACGTCACAGTCAGGCACTTTGTATTTGGACTCCCAGTCGTCCACACCCATCCCAGAGTCAACTGGCACCATACTGGATGCTTCTTTGCTCTGAGGTCGCCTGGCGATCGGCGAACAGTGGCATGGAGGTTGGGGAGAAGAGAAACAACAGACAAAAAAAAAAAAAAGAGTTGTTAAAAAAGTCAATGCCAAAAATACAGTTTGCGTAGCAGTGCAAATAAAACCCAGTAAGCTACAGGCACTCTTCTCTTTTATTTTGACTTTTTGTACACATTTCAGACCTTACTGAAAAAATATATGTGTGACAAATAAGTCAAAGTAATTCAATATATATTTCCAGATCAGACAAAGTACATTGACTTGGAGTGAAGCAGTTTAAAGTGGACATACCATGCATATAGGACTTAACAACATACATTGTTTGGGTGCCTCAGCGTTGATATTTTACACTTTATAATTTGAAATTATGAGTTAGACAGCAATTGGCCCTAATCTCATTCACCTGGGGAGTGTTGTTTCTCTGTGGGCTGAGTGGCACAGTGGGCTGGGCTGACTATGGTAGTGCGTGGTCCAGTCGGTGAGTGAAGGTCTTCCCCCCAGCTCACTGCGGCAGTCACTGTCATCGATTATGGCACTGTCCTGGTCGTCACAGGCTGAGCACAAACAACACAACAGTCACACAATCAAACACGCCTTTGCAAGTCCAGGGAAAGTCATACCTTGTGCATGGTTCGTTCGTTGGTTTTTCCACATTGTGTCAGAATAAAAAAAGACCCTCAAATGAGACTGTTACTGTATGTGTAATTCTATTTAAACCAAATGGATGTACTAAATTCACAAGTTAAGTCAATTTTGTTTGTTTGTGAGATATTTTCACTTATTTTCACTTAATTCCAGAGATGAAAGATTAAAAACAAACAAACACTGAGATTTCCTGTATTTTTGATTTGGATTAAAAACGTTAATAAAACAATGGGCCTCATTCACGAAACAAACTTACGCACAAATTTGTTCTTAGGGCCTACTTAGGAACATTTTTGGTATTCACAAAATTTGTTCTTAGCTGAAGGAGTTCTTCTGGAAGAACAAATCCTAAGAACAGTCAGGAGGACTCGCACAAAA
>OMNZ01091532.1:2261-17100 GCA_900303255.1 Lesueurigobius sanzi | reverse complement strand
GTGCCTTTGGCATTATATGAGAACACAAAAAAGGTAATGCAGAAGAATTACGTTAAACATAAGTATATCCTTAAGGTCCTATCTCACCGGCCTGGAGACTTGTTCGCAACCTGGCGGAGACTCGAGTCTCTGCTGGTCTCCGAGACTCAAGTCTACCCCAGGTTGTGAACTGGTCCAAGTCGTTGAGATAGGCCCATTAGCCTCAGAGTCTCTGGGAAGTGTCACCCGATGAGACACCACCTTTAGTGGTGTGTCCTTGGGCAAGACACTTCACCCAATGCCTATGTGTGAGTGGTTGATGGTGGTCGGAGGGACCGTTGGCGCAGATGTGAGCAGCCTCGCTTCTGTCAGTCTACCCCAGGGGAAACTGTGGCTACAAATGTAGCTGACCACCATCAGCCTGGAGTGAATGAGCCCCCCTCCCTTTCATGTTACAAGAATCCCCTTCCCTTCAGTGAGCTTAATTGTCAATTTACACTAATTTAAGAACTCTTTCGCTCAGTAGATGGCTACATCAAGCATCATGTTACAGCTTGTTTCCAATTACTTTCCACAAATGTCTGTTTAAATGGGAAATCTGGGGGTGGGTTATAATTGCTTTTATTATAATGAAATGGCAATGACAAAGTAATGACAATTTGCATATTCACACACTCTTTAAATTTTACTATAGTTAAAAGCTACAAGTCATTCATCTTAAAATCTTCCAATTCCATCATCCAACACTCACCTTAATTTTGTAGTCATCACCTCCAGACACAAAAAGAGGCTGCTGTTTGTGGAAATCGATTCCTCTGACGGGTCCTTCGAAACAAAACGTACACGTAAACATTCACAGCATTTTCTAGACAGTATTTGGAGAAAACTAGGCCATGTCAGAACCTCACCATCGTGCTCGTCGAACTTGTCTATGAGAGTGCACATACGATAGTCCCACAGCTGGATCACTCCGTTGTGCAAACTCGCCAGAACCCATGGCCGTTTAGGGTGAAAACTGAGGCCTAAAACGAACATACAACACATATAGCAAGTTAATGAAGTGTAGTGTTAGATGTGTGAAAATACAGAAGGTGGAATATTTTTCATTGGATTTAGTCAAGCCGATACTTTAGCTGGACAGTGGAGCTGTGTTTGACAATGACACTGTTATGACATTTATATAGTTGAGAGCTTACAGTATCTGCAATAGAATGAAATACCTGAATACGATAATGATCGATCTAACATGAAAGGCAGTTCAAATGTAGTTATGTAAAGGGTTGTTCTGAGCAGATACACTAGCATTAGTTAGCTTTCTGGGCGGACATTTTGTACACTTTGCGTGACATTTTCATTGATTGACAGTAAAACTGCAATGAGTTATGCTGTGCTAAGAAGCCAAAATACATACAGTGCAGAAACCTAAGTCAAATATATAACCAAAAATGCGTTATGGAGACTTTGCTGATAACATTTTACTAAACCCCGCTAGCTTCAATGCTAACCGCTTCATCTTTACCTTTAACACGGGCCGACTTCGTTTCAAACTTGGTCAGCATCGCCTCGTTGCAAAGCCCTCCACGCAAATCTCTAAAATATAAATCCACACGATTGATACGATTCAGAAGTGTTGCAGATATGTGGATTTAAGCGGCCCGTCCTCCTTTGCCCATTTGGTTTAGCTGGTTCTCCTTTCCTGACACGTCGCTTGTTCTGACTTCCGGTTTGGTGACGCAGAAAGCTCCACGACGTCGCGTCCTCGAAAGCAACTTTTTAGTTTATTTTATTTTATTTTATTGATACTTGGATCAATACATTCTTACATCCTTATTAACAATTATTATTTATTTATTTATTATAAATATTGTTGCCGGACTTGATTGGAAATGTAGGAGCCTGCTATGAGCAAATTATTAGGTTAGAACACCACTTTTGTGTATAATTTGGACAACAACAAGATCTGCAACTTATGACACAGACCAGAGGGGTACATCTCCCACAGGCTGCCTCAAAGATGAGTGATGCTGGACAATGCAGTCTGCTCGTTTGCCACCAGATGTCACCAAAAGATCAGAAACTACTATGGAAACTTTGCCTGGCCTAGTACGAGGGTATGGTAAGACTAATAGAAACTACACACTGCCTTAAAATTGGCTTTTGGCAGTGAACAAACCTAAAGAAATACCTTTAAGGCAGAAAATAATTATAATTGACCCATAGTTTTTGCTTTACAAACTTGATATTCCATTTCTTTGCATAAATAATAGTCATATGCTGTATCTTAAAAGTGATTTTTGGGTTGTAATTTGTGTGTCTTTTTTATATTGTCAATTTACAACAAGATATTTTTGTTACCAGGCCAAAACCGACTTTAATTGAGGACCAAACCCGGACAAAACCCTAAGTAAGGGCGAATACAACTAATCCACACCAGTCTAAGCAAAATGTAAACCAGGATTAAAGAGGTAAATCACAACTTCGGTAGGCCAAAACAAGGACGAAACCAAGCCTTGAAGGAGAGCCAGCACCCACAGCATTACACAAGTGTATTTACATTGTACATATGAGCCATGTTTTCATCTGAATCGCTCCCATGTGGCAATAACCACTTTAGAAAACAACATAATGTACATTTAATGGAGGGCATATAGGATAATCATTCAAGCTCCAATCCAGTTACAAACACTCTGGGCCTTTCTGTGCAGGGCCTCAGCTTAAAGAAAACAAGGTCTGCACGATACATGCAGAATGGGAAGTAATTAGTTTGGAAATACAACACTATAATGATCAACAAGGCTCTGCTGTGGCATCCGGGCTCTGTGCATTGTAGAGCAATAGGGTTTCATAAAAGGTCTATTGAATGAAAACAATTTTAAAAGATCCTGAATTATCAATTATTTTTGCTTTCTTACTTTTAACTCTTTGAAACTTCAACATAATAAATTATACAACATGGAAATATATGTAGTAAATGTATTTAATATAAAGAAATCAAGTACTTTACGATAGCCAAAACAATAGAAAATGGACCAATCCAGGGCAAAAATTAGGTCTAAATCAGAAGTTAACAACTAAAACCACATCTAAATTAGGACTAAAACAGGGCTAACTCATTACTCAACTTAATTTTCTCAATTTTGGGCCAGTTTGCGCTTAACATATAAACTTTGTCCAGGAATAATAAATAAAGGAGTGTAATTATTGCACCGATTCAATGTGCAATAGGGGGATGGAAACTTTTGAGCACAACTGTAACTCCTACAGACTCCAAACTTTCCAGTCTTGTATTTAATATTCAGAAGGGATTTCTCAATATTTAACTCCTGGACTGATTTGAGTTTTAATAGTTACAGGTAAATCAAAAACTAACCAAGACATTCAAAATCCCCTCTGAACAAATCTTTGTAACAAATACAGCAACAAAATAAAACCATACATTTAAACCCTTAGATTGTGGCAAGAAGCATAGTCAATTTTCACAATTTTTATGCATGAAGTACCTTAATTTTACATGAAAATATACAATGACAGAAAACCTGCAATACTTTCTTTTCTTATATTTATGTCAGTAATAAACAGCAAAAGTTTCAAAATGATATCACTCAATTTACATTTTTCCCCTATTCCCGATCCTCGCCTTAAACCAGAACTACAGGGTTAAAATAGAATGCTTCTTAATGCCATTTTAATACCCAAATTCTACATTTTTAAAGCCAGAAATGCCACAAATTGGTGTGCATTTAATATTAATTTCCATATTCAATACAAATTTTGATACAACTAACAACTTTTGAACAGAAATAGTGTATAATAATTTCTTTCCAAACAGCAGTATAGACACTATTTTTGGATTTTTGCTAAACTTCTGCAGTAAAACTACTTGAACAATGTCTTTATTTTCCAAGAATGCTTGATTTAATGCCAGTTTGAATTCTATAATGGTTTTAATGACATTTAAGGCCTTATTTTTGACACAATTCATTGAATGACTTTTAATGCCGCACAGAAACCCTGAACTAAAATCAGATCCAGAACCAAAAAATGAACCTTTATGCTTAAGTTTAGTCAATAATACACATGACAAAACGTAAAAACAACAAAGCACTTGGACCACGTCTGTAAATTAAAATCAGGAAACATGACTTTATTGTTGCTGAGACATGTATGGACCGTGAATCACATTCACTTTGAACCATTATTTCATTATTCAACAAATGTACACTCGTTTCATAGGAGTATTTACAACTCAATTGACTAAAGCTACGACATTATGTACAAATTAGTGGGGGATGAATCACACACATTAATTACAAGCAATGTAAACACTGAGGTGCTGCCGGACTGCAAACTCTACACTCTACACAGGGCTGCACAATACAACACACACACCAGCTGTAAAACATGACATTTATTAAGATGAGGGGAGGTTTTAGCGTCCCTCTTTGCATATTCTGTTACAATTGGTGATGATTTTGTCAGGAACTTCAACAGAACTAGAAAGTAGTCCATATGGGTGAAGATTTGGGGGCCAAAATAGTTTAATTCAGCTTTAGTCAGAGGGAAAACAGCAAAGTGTGTTTCGGAATTGTCAATTTACTACTTGTTCACGTCACTGTCAACTTGTAATTTTGCAATACTTGTATTTTCTGGACAAGTTATAACACTTTCCAAACATTTCACAGCAAATACAACCTCTTAAAATATTAGTTTTTCTGATTTTATGCAAAAAATATCACCTTGATAAGTTAAAATGAACCAAATTAAGAATATTTTATCATAAATTCAGTGATTGAGTCAAAAAAAATATATATAATAAGTGAGTTGAACTTAAAATGAGAAAAGTAAAGTAGTAAATAGAGATTTATTATGATTTTTTTGAGCTACAATGAGATGATTTTTCTTACGTTAAGTGCAAAAATACTTTGTTCCACTGGTAGATTTATTTATTTACCTCCTCAAATGAAGAGAAAATATAGCAATTTCAATTCATCATAGTTTACACAAGTTTGAAACATAATTTAGTCCAATAAATGTCCATTTAAGTCTTGATCTGAGCCTGGTTGTACTTAAAAGTATTTTCTGAACTGGTCCTCGGTGTGAAAAGTTTGCAAACCACTGCAATATACGTATACAGTTGGATATTGTGCAGCCCTCACTCACTCCATTGTAAAATCCCACTAAATCTCACTCCAGTGCCTTCAGTTCAGGTCACTCCGACCCAAAGAGAATCTGAGGTCGTGTTATTTTGAAAGGCACGGTTCAGACCCGTTAACTGGTTTAGTATCAACAGTATTAGAAAAAAAGAAAAAAATCTAAAAGTACAGAGGGCAGTGCTGAGCAAGCGATCGGAGAAAAGTCCAGTTAAAACCAACCAAACCATGAATGAACAGCCGCCTTCAAAGTTCAATAAGAATAATATACTGGTGTTATGTTCACAGTACGAGCAGTGCAGGTGTATGCTCCGTCCACACAAACAGGGGCAGGTCCTGGGAACTATAGAGCCTTTCACTGTTTGGTAAACATTAGGGGCTAGATCCATTATTTCCTTTGAGCTTTTGTCATAGTAACGATAAACAAATGTCTAACTTTTGTTGGAAATATCAGATAAAACCATATTCTATAATCTCAAATGACATTCCTCTTGTTCTTGCTCCTTAAGGCACAACAGGACCACATTTTTCGCTAGTTTTAGTTTAATCTTATCTCTCTGGCTCACTTCCTGCCTCCAGTTGATGTCACTGATGATACAAGCAGCGAAAAGGTCTATAGAACTGAAGGAATATGAAGAATACTTGCAAAAACCTTGGTCCATCTATCCACCAATTAAAAGTAGAGCACATTTTAAATCTTGGGAATCCGATATCTTCTATTCTGCCGCCAGAGACCTATATTTTTGTTGGGGCTGCCCTTTCCGTAGGAGCAGAACGGGACGGGGCAGTGTTAAAATAATAATGCATTGGTTTTATGTAGCACTTTTCTGGACACTCAAAGACATTTTATGTGGCATTATTCATTCATTCCGTGTTTTGCCAGTGCTTTCTCTGTCACATCCCAGCAATTCCATGCCTAAAGGGTGTCCAAAGCGCTCTGAGCTCAGACCTCATCGGCGCTGTGGTCTGAACAATGGATGGCACTTCTCTTTGGTCCTCGTGGCAGGGGGCCGACAGTGCTGCGATATCGCCCCTAAAGAACTTCGTAATATGCAAAGCTATGGGGAATTTACACGTGTCAAAAACGGCTTAAACGGCTGGATCCAAAAATGTTTATTATTTCCAAAGCTGGCTTGTCCTCCTGTGACAACACTGAGGGGTGTATAATATTTTACCCACACTGGTTGTTAATATATTTTTGTAAGTTTGCTGAGCCATCTTTGGTTGACAGGCTCTAAAGAACTACAGAGGCTTGTTGCAGCTCTGACGCCCCGCGAAGGTAGAGCTTTCCTGCCTTTTCTTGCCCTTTTTAGGAACATGTCCCTCGTGATGTAAAACTATTCCCAAGAAAAGGGGCAGGGTGGCCTCTGTCCATCTGCTGGTTCATATATCTATGGGTCTGAAGACATTTGCGTTGTTGGACCAGTAGTAAGTGGTTTCTAGCTCTGTATCAACCAGTAAGTAACCTCCACAGCGCCACCTGTCGGTCACTTCCATATTGGTCTGGACCGGATTCTTCTAAAAGAAAGAAGTGGAACGCAAACAACGAGGAATGCCTCCACCTAATCAGACCATTCTGCATTCTGCTCCTATGGAAATACAACTACATAATTGAGATGTTGTGTGAGGTATTGAGAGAGCTAGAGCTTTATGGACCCCAGGTAGAATAGTCCCTACTTTGGTAAAGACTAATCTGGATCCTTAAATAAAGAAAGAACCAAATTTGGGCCGCAGTTACCAGTTTTTAGTGAACTACCTCGGTTGATCAAGGCTTAAAAACTCAAGAAAACGGTGGTACAGCTATACATTTTGTTCCAAATCATGAAATCATTTGAAATGTGCAATTTTTTGAGCGTTTGTTTTTACATAGTTATTCCTTTTTCATTCTGGACCTTTCACAGTTTCATTTTTGAGCTATTAAAGCAGGGTTATTGCTATTTTCTATGATTGTATCTTATATTATTCCTATCCAATCTTTCAATATTTAGTTGCTCTTTTCTCATTTTTGTCATTTACATCATAATTTTTGAACAAAAACACAATAATTATGGAAAACTACCCTTGTACATGTGAACAGAGCATCATCGTAGCGTTAGTGTTTAGCTTCTCTCTCTTTTGGCCTCTTGTTTTCTCAGTCTCCTAAACGTCTCTCGCAGCTGGATTCGCCGCCGCCGCAGTCTCTTCTTCTGCTGATTCTCCATGAGTGACTTTAATTCAGTGATGTTGGTCAGAACCAGCTCCACGTCACATGATGGAGCACTGTTCGGCGCCCCCCGCTGGTCCCCCGGGGAGGTTCAGAGAGTCCATGTCGAAGTTCAGACCCGGAGGCTGAAGGGGAAGAGGAAGATAAGTTCATAAATCGGTAAACTCGACATTTTAATTGTTATTCACTCTTTTGCCACTCGATTTTCAATGTTGAAGGTTCCATTTCTATTTCGATATAAACATGTGCATAACCTACAGACTAAATCGTAATAGAACATAAACTGGAAACTTACGGCGTCACCTGCCAGTTCTTTGGGCGGCTGTCCAAGGTCCTGAAGCTGCGGGCAACAAGGTTCAATGGTAAAGTTATAGATTAAAATGAACTGTAATGAGATGTGCAAGATCTGAGAAGCTAAGAAAAGGCAGGCTGGTCTCTTCTTCTAGTAACAGGATGCTACGTTTTGATAAAAAACTATAAAAAGCACAAGTTTTACAGATTTCCGTCGACTCGCAGCCCTTTCAAGGTAAACAAGAACATGGTCGCAAGGGTTTTCTGACATGTTTGGTATTTTAGGTGAGTGGTGAGGTCCCAGTGCTGCTGTAGCTGCTGAGCCCAGAGGAAAGTAGTGAGAGCTCAGTGAAATACAGCTGCAGGAGTTGGGGGAAGTCGGGGAGGAGAGAGAGAGGGAGCTCACGGATGTGAGCGAGGGAAACAAACCGCTGATAACTTCTGAACAAATCAACGCAGACACAAAGTCTAACAAAGTTTAGTGGTTACAGGCAGTGATTTAAGCTCAGCTACTTTTCATCTGTCGTTGAAATTAGCCTCTTCAACTTTTAAATTAATTAAAACACTGTTTGAGAGGAGAGTCGGGCGGATCACATGTTCCGCGTTGAGTTGATGACTAATTTGGTATGTTCAAATTGTCTCTGAAATCACAGTGTATATGGCTGGCTTTAGACATAGCCTATTCACTAAAGTTAATTTAGCATAACTTTCTTTATCAGTCGGTGATAAACTGCTGTAGTCACTGAAAACGTTGCAAATGCAAGATAACGGCGGATGGACTCAGCCAAGATTCAGCCAATTTAAAGGGACGGCCGCGGCTCTTTCTGCAGTCGGGTTGGTGCGCATCCGGTTTCGTTGATAAACAAATAATCTCTCTATAATTTCTTCTTATCCTAGAGTGGAGCTAGAGCAGACTAGACTAGGTTAAAAAATGCTTTATTTTTTTAGGTGATGCGTAAATTTTCAAAAAGGAGAAATGTTTATAATGTCAAGAAAGATAATGATCGACACAATATTCGCCCTTTTGGAAAGCTGCAGCGGAACATGAGCATAAACCATTGGCATAAAGGCCTAAGGGGATTTTCTGCTGCAATACCTCGAATATGAGACAGGCCAGAGGGGCCAATGCTCCATCCAGCTCTTTCATTACATCCATCAAGTTATTACATCTATAACATTACGGTTTCATTTCTTCTATATTGGACAAATACGGTAGGTAAGTGATGTGTTATTTTCTTCTTTTATGGCACATTTCCTGACTTTTTTACCCCCTGTGTGATCTTAAGAACTGTTGTAACAAGTAATTTTTTCCATTGTGAGTAGGGATGTTCCGATACCGATACCACAGATTCTTCAGGTATCGGTATCGGCGAGTACCTGAATCAAAACCTGATCCACAGTGTGTTTTTCTGGGCTCTGCAGACATTGAAACCTCCAATGATCACAGCAGATACATTTGTGTTTCCTTATTTACTTTCATTTAATCTGTAGAGTGGAAACAGAATGACAGAATGCATTTTACATGCAGAATGAGCCATGTACAATGGACTTTGGTGCCTTTTTACAGACTTTTGCTAATGGTTTTATTTACACCGTGGTATCAGAGTTGTACTCGGTATCGGCGACTACTCAGAGTCCAAATATCGGTATCGGATGAGGAAAAAAATGGTATCGGAACAACACAAATTGTGAGTTCAATAACGTCTTATATTATATTATCTTATCCAGTTACCTGAACATGTTTCGATGGAACCAATCTGCCATCTTCTTCAGAAGTGTGCAGCATCGAAACATGTTAAGGTAAATGAATAACACATCACTCACCCATTTGTCTAATATAGCAGAAATTAAACAGTAAAGTACCTAAAAGACAAGAGGAAGAGTGTTAACATGTTCGTGGATTGTGGAGATTTTACTTAATCAGTAATCACGAGTTTGTTTTGCAAAAGGCAACATACAGTATAAGAATCATTCATATTTAATGATGAGCCCTATGGGACAAAGCTTTTTTTGTGATACTGGGCTTTACACAAATACATTGAATTGAAATGAGAGACATGTTAAAAAGCAGTGTATCTTCAGTGGTTTTAAAGTTAATCAATCGTCCACAAAGTGACCCCTTGCCGCTGTATGTCCCCCTTTATGAAGCTTGCATAGAGCACTACATACAGTAAACCGAGACGTGTGTGCTACAAAATTTATAACTAAAGCCTTAAAATAGCCGCGCTCCAGTGAATGTACCTTCTGCATGAGGTCCATGATGCTCTCGAAGGTGTGGTCTTTGTCGGCGGCTCCCGTCTCCTCTTTCTCGAACAGTTCACAGATTTCTCCCATGATTTTGGCCTGCTGCTCGTAACGCTGGAAGTCCTCGGCGCTCAGGGTGGGCTTGTTCACCTCCAACCACTCAGGATACTGTCAAAGAGGAATATAATTCAAAGGAACCATAGATACATTTGGCAGCGTGTCATACTGGGGGGCGTGGCCTAGCGAAGGGGAAGGAGGCTGGTTATGGGAATCACTATTTGTTTTCATCTTTTTAGAGATTTTCTGGTGGAGTAGAAGCATATTTACCACACACAGATAAAGTGGATTCAAAATCTGGTCCTTAGAAATGTTTCAACACATTCTTACATTAGAAAATGAATCAGATTGTCCTGTCAAAGTGGAAAAAACTGGAACTCGAAGCTAGCTACTAGAATGTAGCACAAGTGGGGCTCGCGGGCCTCGAGATGGTGCCTAGATTCATAAGGAGTATTTATTTTGATTAATTTGTGACTGAATAAACAGTCATTAGTACCTAAGAAGCATGTCCTACTCAATAGCACACAGTAATTACAGGATATTAAAGATCAATCTGTTTAAATGTGGTCTTTATAGGTGTATAGGTGTTTGACCCTTTGCCCGTTAGTTTGGCCCTCCAAGGAAAAGACTTTGGGCTCCCCTGATGTAGCATGAAGTTGTTGTTGATAGTAAGCATTCGCTGTAGAACCCCATTGTTCCTCTCCGTGTTTGTGTCTTTATTTGGTAGAAAATACATTCATAATTCTGCATTAAAGTTAAAGTAGTTGTGGAGCAGTTGGTGAAAGAGCAGCTACTGTATTTTCTTTTTGATTGTTAATAGTTTAAATCAAGTGTTATGTTCACAGTACGAGCAGTGCAGGTAAATGCTACGTCCACACAAACAGGGGCAGGTCTAACTGACATTAAGACTGGAGTAACATGAAGAATTTTGACCAAAACCTTAGTTCATCCACACACCAATTTGAACTAGAGCACATTTTAAATCTGGGGTATCTGATTACTTCTAATCTGCCGCCAGAGACCTATATTTTTGTGGGGGCTGCACATGGACTCAAAGTCCCCTTTCCATGGGAGCAGAACGTGACGGGGCAATGTTAAAATAAAAATGCATTGGTTTAAAATAGCACTTTTCTGGACACTCAACCAACACTTAACAGGAATGAGTCACTTTTCACGGTCACTGTCACAATAATACCAATAAACTATTTGCTTGAGTAAAATAAATAAATGCTTATCTGTCTTTTTACAAATGTCAACCAGTGTTCATTTGGATAAGATATTTTAATTTAGTTTTAGTCTTCTGACAAAAAAGTAATTACAATACTTTTAATTAAAAATTATTTAATTATAAAATTCTAATAATTCAATAGTTTACAAAAAAGTTTGTTGTTAAACCCCAACTGTATCAAATTTGGGTCCTATAGGGTTTAACAGGTTAAGGTAATTGTTTGATTAAACATGATAAATCAGCCCTGTGGCCCTAACACAGCGCCCCCTGCTGTCACAGTTGACATCAAACACAGGATTAACAAGATTTGTAAAAAAAATATCTGCTTCAATAAGGGTCAAAAATATGGGTGGCACTTATCGGCATCGGGCTTAGAAAAACCCACATCGGTCGGCCTCTATTTCAGATTGAAAATCAAAAGTAAAAGTATCTGATAACATTTTTACTTAAGTAAAAGTATAAAAGTATCCACAGTAAAAAGGACTTTATAAGTAAAAAGTATTTAAGAGTTTAATGTGCAGGATTTGTTTGTTCCCTTGTGCAAACAAATTTAACTTCTGGTACAAATAAAAAAACCTTGAACCTTGAACCTCATGCAGCTTTCTCCCACATCAACAATGCTACATTTACAAAGGGCTTACAATAATCTCTTTTGTGGTGACAAAAAGCTCTCAGTGGATTATTATTCCTCGTCTATTTTACAGCAGAAATCGTGAGAAAATTCAAGTTGAATCTGCCACCGATGATGAATGGCCCATACCTTAGTGGTGATCTCTTTGAGTGAGGGGTACAGTACTTCTTTGGACAGTAGATTCTGCATGAACGACTGCATTATGGGAAGAATATTTGCGTCATCTCCTCCTTCTCCTCCTCCTCCTCCTTCCTCTAACGCCAAACCCTCCAGAGCCTTGACCAGGTCCTCTCCAGCCATGCCTGAAGTCTGACAGAAATAAAAAGAACTAATTAACGCAATACACAAAAGCGAGAAACCAAATATTTGAAACTAAAGCATATTGTTGTTTGTTATTCTCACGCACTCACCTGGAGGTTGTCTGCATTTTTAGCCAAGCCTTTGAGAGTGTCTTTGAGGCACGAGGTGAACTCCTGCTGGGAGGCCGTGTCTGTGCCTGGAAAAGGACGTTTGCAAATGTTAACTACTACCACAGACGCATAACCGGTGTAGTCTACAACAGTGTTTCCCAACCAGGGGTACGGGGACCCTTGGGGGTACTCAAGAGCTTAGAAGAAGGTACATGGAATTATTTCAGATACAACTTGAGGTCAAATTGAATTGTATTTTTGAGTATTATGTTCAAAGAAAAGATACTTTAAAGAGCGACAGTTTGAGAATATTTAGTAGCCTTTTTGCTGATAAATAGGAGTTTAAGTCATTCACTTTCTAACTAATCATCAAAACCATCAAGGCAGGGGGTACTTGGAGTATAAATAAAAGGCCCAAGGGGTACGCAAGACAAAAAAGGTTGGGAACCACTGGTCTACAATATCAAACTGAATTGAGAATTTGTGAGGAAATCCGGCAATAAAGAGCAAATCTCAATACAAGATTCACAACAATATAATGAAGTGTCCTACACAAAATTACAGGCCTGAATATGTTTCTGTGAAAGCTGCCGTTTTATTCTTGGTCGAGTGGAGATTATGTTCTGCCCAATGAGCAGAAAATGTTTGTGTTTACATTTCTGTGTCGTCCTCATTTCACACAGATTCGGTCCCATGAGAGGTTGTGCAAACAAATCCTTAACCAAGTATAAATGCTCATTCTGCCAACAAAATATTTTCAAAACAAAGCAGAAATAACCTACCGACTTTGCCCGCGGCCTCAGACAGTTTTTGGAAGTGCTCGAGAAGCTCCGGCTCCTGATTGGCCAGCTCAGACATGGCCTTCTCCCACTCCTCTCGCGCCTGGTTCACCATCTCTCCCTCGAAAAGAGTCTCGAACAACTTGCAGTCTTCAAGAAGTGGCGGCTATGAAAGACAGAGGAGGAATAAGCTTAAGGCTTATGTTAAGTTTCCAAACTCTCTACTAATGCACTGACCCATACAGTTGAGCTTTAAAAGTAGATGTGTTTATTGTAAAGCAGAAGAATCTGGATTAAAGTTCATCTAATGAAAAGGGAATGAGACTAGATTTAGCTGCCGCTTTACACACAAAGAACAATGCTTTTCCACACTATTCCAGTTTGCTGTTGCCTACTATGTTCAGTACAGATAATGCAGACACAAGCAACAAAAACAACACAGCGAACCCTTTCGTTATTGCTCAGTCTTTGATGAATAACACTTCGTAAATAAAACTGCTGCACCTTTTCAGCTCCACTCGCAGTGGAAGAGGCAGCGGCGGCGGCAGCTGGAGGAGGAGCTCCTGCTTTATCAAAGTCATCCAACGCACCTGAAGAAATAGGAGTTTTAGTTATATGAGAACTTCATAAAGGCGAGTGGCACAGGCACATTCCAGGATTCATCGGGCTCAAACTGAGAAAGAATTGATTAGGAAACATGAGACATCATTGGAATCAGATTAATGCAACACTGGACGGAAATAAATCTTGAGCAAAAGCTTATAGAAACATTGCCACAGTGAATGTGAACCGTAATCAAAGCTAAAGACTGATGAAATTATGAAATATTAGAGCATGTAAACTTTCTTACACACAAATCTTTTCGAGTGGTGACTAATTTAATTCAATAGCTCTTCATTGCAACCAGACTGTTTACCCAATGTGGCAGAAAATATAGGTGTTATCCTCTTCTGGGCCCGATGGAAACAAACATTTCTGGGACCCCTACATTTTTTGACAGATGAAATTTAACCCAATAAACATATACAAGATATATACAAGAGAGGTGCTTAACACAGTGCATTGTTAAACACCTAAAGGTGAGTATAAAGCCATAAAAATAAGAAAATTGTGGAAATGTGAACTTTTACCATTGAAATGTGTGTGTTTAAATGAAAGAGAGTTTAATTTATCATCTCAATTGCAATAGGAAAAAAAAACATAGTAATGGCTGGTTTAGTCCTGGGTTAGGCCTGTTTTAGACCTGGGTTAGACCTTGTTTAGACCTGGGTTAGATCTTCTTTAGACCTGGGTTAGACCTTCTTTAGACCTGGGTTAGTCCTGGGTTAGTGCTGGGTTAGACCTGGTTTAGTCCTTCTTTAGACCTGGTGTAGACCTGGTTTAGACCTGGTTTAGCCCTAGTTTAGATCTAGTTTAGACCTGGTTTAGACCTGGTTTAGACCTTGTTTAGACCTGGGTTAAGACCTTGTCTAGACCTGGGTTAGACTTAGTTTAGACCTGGTTCAGTCCTTGTTTTGACCTGGTTTAGACCTAGTTTAGACCTGGTGTAGACCTGGTTTAGACCTGGTTTAGCCCTAGTTTAGATCTAGTTTAGACCTGGTTTAGACCTGGTTTAGACCTTGTTTAGACCTGGGTTAAGACCTTGTTTAGACCTGGTTTAGACCTAGTTTAGACCTAGTTTAGACCTGGTTTAGACCTGGTTTAGACCTAGTTTAGACCTGGGTTAGACCTTCTTTAGACCTGGGTTAGACCTTCATTAGACTTAGTTTAGACCTGGTTCAGTCTTTGTTTTGACCTGGTTTAGTCTTGGATTAGACCTGGTTCTGTCCTGGTTTCTTCCATCTTCAAATAATGTAATAATAATCTA
>OMNZ01091531.1:0-25709 GCA_900303255.1 Lesueurigobius sanzi | reverse complement strand
CTGTTAAAGGTCCTGTATTTGATACTTTTCCGAGTCGTGGAATGAAATAGTTGTATCCTCCTTCAGTAAATTGTAAAAGTAGATATTTGTGAAAGCTTTATTTCACTCAAGAACTAGCAGCCAAGTTTTTTGTCTTTGTTAGTGTTATTACTACAAAATATACAAACAATATAGGACCTTTACCGTCTAATGTTAATGACATGCAACAATCAATGGAGATGTTTTTATTTGTTTATACTTTGTAATTGGCATGTACAGTACATGGTCCAAAGACAAGGCAAAATGTGTTGCCTTGAGATCAAAATTGGCCAAAAACTGGGACACCTGGGACAAATCTGGTGTGAAACTGGGACAAAACCATGATTTTGGAGAAAGTCATGGGGGCCTGGGACAAAAGGCCTTAAAACTGGGACTGTCCCGGGTAAACTGGGACATCTGGTCACCCTAATCTTATCTTATTATAATCTATTTCTGAAAGATAGCCTTTTCTGTCTATACTGGGCATTCTTTCTGTACCTCGTTCTGCTGTTTAAAAATACATAACATTGTCATCTCGGTTTAATAAATAACATACCTCCAGCATTAATCAGTAATGAAGCCTCATACGCCACGTAGAGGAGAGCACACATCCAAACCCAGCGTGTATCGGCTGTACGCCATATTTCACAAGCGACAGGGTAAACAGTAAGGATAATGCACCATCATAAAAAGTGTTTTTTGGCTGTGGCCTGTCGTGTGGCGAGCCCAGTTCGCCTGCGTGACGATGATGACTGCGGGGCTGAATACTTGAACAGGATATTTTAGTAGCTGTTGTAGCATCGTCAATACATCAATAACGGCCCGAGCATGAAAGCCTTTTCAAAAGAGCGTTTAAGTACATTTGCGGGGAATTAGCTGACTTGTGTAATAACTGATAGGGGCCTATTGACCGCGGCCTAGTTTACTCTTGTCAAATCAATGCGATCAGATGCGAGTCCCCGCTACCTTTTAAAACAAACTTAACAGGCAGAGGGGATTTTCAGGGGGCACTGGAGAGGAATAAACAAGATTGATGCCCTTTTTATTATCTGTTTTGCTATCTTTTCCTCCTGTGTGTTAGTTACAAATAGTGTTATCGAATATCCATTGTTTGGACTTCGACGCGGCTAAATGGCCTGATACTGTATATTGAGCCGAGGCTTTCAGGGCGGTTACAAGGGATTCCGGGCTTCGACTTGGCATACGAGTAAAATGAATGGCGCATGGGCGGACTTTTAAATATTTATGCTTTTGCGTGATGGCGGGATAGAAGGGGTGAAATGAGCCCTGTGTTGGTAAGTAACCCAGCAGATTGCAAGGGACAGTAATGTATGTGCGTGTTATTTGTATTCAAGACATGAGAGAGGGGGATTGTCTTGTAAAAGGTCTTCTGCTGAAGGATACCACTCATGCAATTATTTTCCCCATATGCCACACGGGCCGCTATATCTCTTTACTTTTACATAATAAATAAAATGAAAGTAGCGAAATTAGCATGATTTTGGTGTTCTTGTTATGAGTAACAATCCAGACCGCGCAGGCCAGAAAGCAGAAAGCAGATTTGAGCCTCTTTGTCTGTTAGCCTCCGCAACTGTGTGTCAGCAAATGCAATTGTGCGCAGCTCCTATAGGGAAGAAGAAAAAAAAAATAGAAAAAATTGCTACCGTCCCTTTAAGTGCTTCCACCAATTCTGATGGCGTGGTGATTTACATATCCCATCCTCCCTCCCCCTTCAGGAGAGCTGAGCGAGGATGTGGAGGCTGCTAGTGAGACCACCACAGACCAGGAGGACCAAACCAAAGAGAGAGAAAGTGGGGGGGACAAGGAGCTCACCAAAGGGACAGGTAAGGCCCACATTCAACACTCCATTTTAGGGGAGGTGCTCTTCACTGTGACCACACGGACAGCCAAACATAGGCCAATTGTCAAACATGAAATGACACAATTTGGTTTGCAATATTTCACTTTTGATCATTTTGGACTTTCACGGCGTTTCACGTTTTTTGTGGAGAATGTAAAATGCATGGGTTTACGGTTGAGGCACTCTTTCTTTCGTTTTTTTCACTGCATGTTATTAAAATTGCAAAATCCACTTCATTTCACTGAGTATAATCCATCAGGTAAGAGAGGTGGTGCTCTTGGTAAAGGGGTTGGCCAAAGGGGGCGGGGCATAGGCCTGAACACACGCTCCATGGACCCAAGACTGTCTCTTCTAAAACAGATGTGTTCATGACTATTGTAATTTTGAAAGAAGTCTCCCTTCAGGTTCATGTTTTTAGAATTTTAGATGTCATAGTTTAGTTGTCATGATGGCTATAACGAAAAGAAACGGACAAACTGAAGGGAACATATTTAATAACATTAGAGCTCACATTTAAACAAAAGACAACAGTTTTGACATTTACCGTATTTTCCGGACTATAAGTCGCACTTTTTTTTTATCATAGTTTGGGTGCGACTTACTGTATAGTATATTAATTAATATGTTACGTTAACATACCAGACACCTATTCAGTTTGTTGTTTATGCTTCGTGTAGCTGAATAACCATCCATGTGTTACACTAGCATACTGTACACCTATTCAGCCTGTTGTTCTCTATATTGTTATTATTATAACTTGCCTTTCGAGATGAAATGTCTGTTCTTGGTCTCAGATTTTGTCAAATAAATTTCCCCCCAAAAAATGCGACTTATAGTCCAGAGCGACTTATATATGTTTTTTTCTTCTTCATTATGCATTTTTTGGCTGGTGCGACTTATAGTCTGGAAAATACGGTACATATATTGACATAAGATGCAGTGTTCAGGTCTGTCTTTCTGTCTTTAATATAGTATGGGGATTGTCAGCCTAATTATTCAACATTTGTGTGATTGTGGATATATTGGAGTGGTTCTGTTGAAAACAAAGCTGGCAGTTTGACGCGTCTGATTCAATAGAGGAGATTTCTGCTGATAATGACACTGAGCAGTAACAGGCCTGGATAGACGCTTCTCACTTGTCTAACTTCGTGTGTGACTGCAGGATGTTTTGATTTACACTAGTCAGGTTAAAAGCTGGAAAACAATTCAGACCTTTTGCATACCTAAGTTTTTTATAAAGTGCAGGGGAAAAAACTTCATCACAGTGTTTGAAGCCCTGCCTTTGTAAAATGTCTTTGATATTCGAACTTCTATTTTAAATGAGGCTGAGTTGTTTGTGCTCTTTGAAAGGGCGACACTCTTCTTTGATGGAAGAAATAATGATATGCATGCCTGACTGAATATGGCTAAAAGTATGTTTTAGCACATCAAAATAAAGCACTTTAAAAAGCATTAAAATGAGCTGGCCGATTAATAATTCACTCATACCTGTGGTGCACAGGAAGACGACTCCTCGCATTAGGATTCCTCCTTTTTGAAAGGCATGCAATTTGATACAAGCATACTCAGTTCCTTTCCTCCCCTCTGTCAGCCGCTAATCACCAAATAAGTGTGTTTCTGTGTTTTCACAAAGGAAATATGTGCTGCATATGAAAAATTTACAGCTTCCCAGCAGCTTATTAGAAACGCTTAGTTAAAAATAGTATGTGCATTAGGGAGCAGGTCTGAGGTTGTGTTTGATGTCAGTGAAAAGGTGCTGTGGAGGTTGGGCTGCTGGGTTCAAGGCTGTGCTGTCAGCGAAAGCTTGACAGCTGGAGTTTAATGGAAGGTCCTCTCTGCACAGCAAACTTTTTCACATTGATCATAACAGTGGCCCTAATATAATGAGCAGTATGTACTATATGCCCCACACGTAGTGCACACTGTGAGGACCCTTCTGTGGCTCTGTGTTAGGCACACAGTTAGAGCATGTTAGAGCAGTGTACAAGCGTCAACCTGTTATTTGTAAGAGAGGTGCGCAGTCTGAGGCTGCGATGTCTAAAGTCCATCATTAGAAGTACTGAAGTATTTTTCTCATGGTTGTCATGTTAGTGTTGGAACAGAGCACAACATTGTTCCTTTACAAATGACAGTCACTGTCAGCAGACGGCACGCGAGAACAAGAAGAAAAGGCTGCCTCCCTTTTAAAGGCACTGTCAATCTTGTTTTCTCTTTCTTCTTCTGCTGCTCCTCACTATTCATTAAAATCATTTAGAGCTACATTGCAAGTCTTTGTAAAATGCATATGTATTTGGCGTGTCATCTCCTGAAAGATGCCTTCATTATACCTTACTTTTTATTTATCTTGAAGATAATCGCTATATGCTATAAGCTATGTGTAATATTAATGTTCAAAAGTGGCATGGCTCCATGCACAGACATGAATGTTTCAGAGTTATTTTGTAGTATATGAACTGCATATTCAATGTATTTAACCCCAAAGACAAAAATACAATTTTAGCAGTGTAAAAAGCCAGATCATTTCTCATATTAGTAATTCAAAGGGTCATTTTAATGCTCTCTATTAAATATGTATGAACAGTGAGCCATAAGCCTTGCTCATAACTTCTTCACCTCGCTGAGACAGCACAGGAGCAGCACTGGAGCGGACCAGCCTTCATTAAAACAGGTGTTGTATTTATGCAGAGATTAGTGTACGGAGGGTCACTGTGGAGAAAGGCAGCTCTTCAGTATGCAGCTTCTTGGTAAGCCAGGTTTAGCACTAATAATTCTAAAAATCTGAATTTACCTCAACACAGTTTGGCTCTGGTGTGTTTCAGCAGCACTTTCCAGTCTGTTGGCCTTCTGGATAGGGCTGTGCTGTGTGCAGAGGAGGAGTGAGAGGGCGGCACACTGCCACTCTTCTATTTAGTCTGCTTATTAAACATGCTGATTAGCATCCCCTAGATGGCACATAGTGGCATTACAAGCTACTGACTTATCATTTTTGCTTCACAGTATGTTAGGAACAAACAGAATGTGTAGAGTTATATTTTGGCTTCAGTTTGTGAAACACTTCCTTTGGGATTTCTTAGTGATTTACTCTTGAAATGAGTGCAAATGAGTATAGACAGAAGATGCCGTCACTAGAGCAGTGCGAGTGTTCTCTGCTCTCATATCACGTGTTTTTATGCTTGTCATTCCTCAAATTCTAATTCCTTTTGTCTTTGAAGATAATGGCTCATAAATTGTCCTTGTTGCGAGCCAGTTTCTGAAAGCTCATGTTTATGAGTTTTGCCTAGAGGTGTTTATTGGCTTCGACACTGTGTCTCCTGCAAAGGTGAACACCATTGTTCTGTCATCTCAGAAATAGCACTACTTCATCTAATTAGCACACAACATTTTGGATGGTCACATAAAAAACACTATATAGTTTTGTATTTTTCTCAAAATGTGGTAAATGTTGATTGCACATTCAAAGTGAGAAATATAGCAAATAGAAAGAAAATATTTAGCATTTTGGAACTTGATCTTCTGTATGTATGTATGAAACACTGGTAGTGAGAAAGTTTAAAGTTATATTTAGTTAATAATACAAAGTGTTATGGCCAAACAGGAATGTGATTGCTGCATGCTGATACAAATATCTGCTGCTTTAATAACACTTTCTGGCTCTGAAGGGGAAGACAAGGTGCCAAAGTCCAATTCACTTACGGGACACAGCAGCACAAAGCCTCTGGTTTACGGAAAAGACCATGAATTAATAATTGCCCAAATGAGTCGTAAACACTTGGCTGGATTTGTGCTCACATGGTATGAACGCAGATGTGACTGTCCTGAGACATTTTGGGTAGTTTTAAAGGATGCCCTTTTGTTCTGACCAACACCAATGCGCCGCCTATGTTTATTTGAATTGCACACTACTTCCTATTATTGTCAGTATATCGTACATATTTGTGGAGCCCTATTTTATGGCAAAAAACATCCTGACTACTCTGTCTGGCTTTTTTTTCTCACACATTTGCAGCACCAGACTTTAGCTGCTTCCATAATGCAGTATTTGAAAAGAAACAGCCACTTATTTAGCCACTTTAATGCTTCCAGTGTAATTGTGAAAGTGGATAATACTTAGGGACACTTGTGTTTATCCTCTTAATCAGGAGAGGATATTGTGCACACTTTATACACACTCTATATCCAGGCTAGTGTTGATAATGCTAAATATTACCATAAATTCATCACATTAATAGTTTCAATATCGACGGAGCGGCAAAATTAGCAGGTCACATAAGACCCCATGGAGAGGATATTTCGTACTTGTTACAGAGAAAAAGACATTTAATAAAAAGATGTAATTAGTCTAAATGTTTTGTGAAAATAGAGAGTGTGCGGTGTCTCGGACCGAGGTGGCGCCGGGAAGTGGCTGGACTCGGTGGGAACTGTGTGCCGCGGCGGAGAGGTTAATGCCAGAGAATGGGAGGTTCCCTTTGCTTAACATTGCCCGTGTTTATTGGCGGATATGTTTAATGGGATTGACTGTGACTGGACCTAATAGGGCCTCCCTGGCTGATGCCGGTGTCGTCCACAGCGCGCTCTCCCACTGGGTAATCAGTTCAAATGGGCCGCCGCTGATTGGAGGCGACGTTTTAATGTCTGCGCCAGGAACCCTTTTTAACCTGACCCCCTGCCACTGCCCTTCTCCCCGCTTCTTTGCCCTCTGTTCTCAATTTGCCCTTTTAGGACTGTACAAATCAGGCCAAATGTAACTCTTTATGGTGTCGTTAGGGCGCGGGCAGGACATCTCCGTAAGTTTCTTTGTGAGTTCTCTCGGCTGGGGATTTGGCGTAGGCTTCTTCCGCTGTCTTTAGTTTATGTGTTGGCAAACCAGCGCCTCCCCCTGTCATAGCAGTTTTGTTTTTGTCCTTCTAATCAAGTGCAGTCATATACCTTTTTATCCACCACAACACACTGTAAAGAATCTGATTTCATTTGTTTACCTTTCTCTGGATTACATGAACTTGAACTTGGGGAGACACAACTCATTGTTTTCAACATTCAGGTTTTGGCCCAGTTTGCACTCTATAAACTTTCACCTGGAAACAAGTAAATGACCTGATCTTTACCATCAGGAGCACAATTATTGCACTTATTCAACTATATAGGACAGTCATTCCCAAAGCAGGTCGCACGCCCCCTCCCCCCTCCCCAGTAATATGACATCCCTCTTTTTAAAGAATATGTAGTGTTTTCCTCCTAGTCTTCCATCACATAGATTTACATATAAATGGCAAATAATAGTAACTACACTGCAAAAAATGATATCTTAAAATGTCTAAAATTAAGAATATTTTACCATAATTTGAGTAATTCTGACTAGACAAGTGTTCTTTCCAAGTAAAATGTAATTTATTTACAAAATTTTAAGAGTTGTAATATATTCATTCTTATTTTAGGTGCAATAATATGTGTTTTTATTATCCTAAGTGCAAAAAGGACAGATCATTTTACTGACATGTTCAAATCCAGGTCAAATTATCTTCTTTCAAGAAAACTGTTTGATTTTTCCAGTGTATCGGCTAAATCCTTCTTATAACTAAACAAATACATACACAAGTTCAATAAAACTCATCTAATTTGTATGTGATTGATGTAAACAAGCTTTGAAGGCCCCCCTGTAGTGTCTCTGAGGAAGCCCAGGGGCCCCGGACCCCACTTTGGGAATCATCTATATAGGAAATTGTAACTTCAATGACCAAAATGCATTTCTGTCAGATTGTGGGGACAACATCTCCACTTTAGTAGCTCCTATAGCCTTCCCAGTCAAGGTTTGTTCTGAGGGATTTTTCAGCATTTAATTCCTGGCCTGATTTATTTAGTTTTACAGATGTATTCACTAATAAAACATTTATTCAAAAACTAAAATATCCAAAATCCCATAGAATAGAATAGAATAGAACTTTATTGTCTGTTCAATTGAGCAGAAATGTGTCTTTCAACATGGCACATTGAAAGTCATTCAACAAAACTACTCATAAAATAGACATAGAAAACATTTACAAAAACACAAATTCGATTTATCTGAACAAATCTTTGTAACTAATATAGCAACAAAATAAAACCACAAATGTAAACCTCGCTCTATCCATTATTTAGATTTTGTTGCTGAATTGCCTATTACTACAGGCAATTTCTGCCATTTTTACACATAAAATGCCTTATTTTTAGATGAAAACATAAACTGACAGACAACCTGCAATACATTTTGTTCTCATATTTATGTCAGTAATATACAGCAAACATTTCAAATTGATATCACTCAATTTAATTTCTTTCCCCATTCATCTGCAGTGTCTCACCTTAAAAATCACTCATGGGCACTGTTTTTTTTTCTCTTATCCAATTTTCCCGCTGTGTACAGTGCTATCTGTCTTGGTCAATGCATAGTTAGCAGTGTCATCAATATCAGTCTCGTGTTCAAGAGCTTGACTAAAACTGTGTTGTTCTAGCGTGAAAGCCAAAGTTGCCCCCTGCGGTAGACCAATATTATTGCTAGAAGCCTTTCGCTTATATGAAAGAAGCACCAAGGCCCCGTGATCCTGGTCCATCCTTTACAGTATGACAAGAGTTGGCTCACACTTTGTCCACTTCCTATTAAACACTTATATCGCATTTAAGGAAGACACCGCAAAGCCCTTTATCCACACGGCGTTATTGATTGAGCTGCTCCCATGCTGCCAAGCGCCTGACATGCCTCCTCTGATCTCTCCTCTCTGTCGCTGTGTTCCAGCCGTGTCCGGCCCTTCTGAGCGGCGCCAGTCGGAGTCCCCGGTCCTCTCCAAAAGGCCCTCTTCCCAGCCCGAGCCCTCCGAGAGCCCATTCTCCACCAAGCGTCCCAGGACAGCCGAGAAGAGCGCTCCGGAGCAGGTGAGGAATCAAGGAGAGGAATGCATAATTAAAGTGATGAGTTCAGATCAAACCCTTTTTTGATTCGGCGATTCTAGCTAAAGGTTATCTTATCCGCATTTACCAAGGTCTCATTAGAAATCTCGAAACTTTAAAGTAGAAAATACAGCTAATTATTTCTAGTTAGACTCCATACTTAAAATATTAAGTTGAGATTTATTTTTTATTTATATTTTTTTCTTGCTGTGTCGATCTGCTAATTATGGGTAAGGTAGAAAATGAAGATGGTATTTGACAGATGAGAGCACTTTGAAGTGGGTGCCAGGACTTGTCGGTTCACTCTAATGCACGCGCCTGTGATCATAGGGATGTGTCCGCTCGGGTAAGAGGCGCCTCCTTCTCCATCTCGCCAATGTTAGTTGCTCCGTGTTGCACCGGCAGACCACATGCACATTGGGATTAAAGATTGACGATTTCAAAGGGAATTCAGGGTGACAAACGTACTGCAAAACAAAACATATATTGATGCAAGAAACAAAGCGATGATATGCAATGTACGTGTGTGTTTTGTTTAGTTTAATCGGCTTATACCATGGTCCCACAAGCTGAAACTGTTGTATTTTTGACTGTTTACTGGCTGCGGGCAGTGATTTTAGCCCAGGACATTAGTTATTTCTGTTTAACATTACTTGGAGTTACTATGGAGCTACACAGTCCCTATTTTGGCCGGAAGTGAAAATCGCATTCAAAATCTCCAGACTTTTGGAAAAATTCAAATTGGAAGAGTTTAAAAGCACGAAGGAGGCTAACCAGCTACGTGCTAACTGCTAGCTTATAGCGCAGATATTTTACAAGCAAGAAAATACCAAATACTAGAAAATACGGCGAAATGCTTTCATATCTTTTTGGTTTGTTAAGATTTGGATGCAACTTTAATTTATTATTGTGTGTTTTATGCCCATAAGTCTCCATGTAGCTGATTAGCTGCTATCGTTCTTTTAAACATTTGATAAACTTTTTTTTTCGAAAAGTCTATGCAATTTGAATGGGATTTTTACTTCCAGCAGTGGGCGGGACTGTGGTGCTCTGATGGAGTGATATAAAATAGTGTTTCCCAACATTTTTGAGCCAAGGAACCCATTTTACAATAGAAAAATCACAAGGCACCCCACCAAACATACATGTCACAAACAGTATATTTGTTGAAATAAGTAAACCTATAGCCAAAATGTATTTATTTAGTGTGAAATCTGGGCCTGCTTAGATGGACACAATGGAAGAATGGAAGAAAGACACAAAGATCTTCCTCAACAGCTCTGAGTCTCTCCTTTTTGGTCTTTATTGCAGTCATGCTTGAAACCACCTCACATAGATATGTTCTGGGGAAAAGGAACAGAACTGAAATAGCTTTGTTTGAAGAATGGGGAACTCCTTGGCAGTAGTCAACCAAAAACTGTCCCAAGGGCAGATCAGAAAATCTCAGCTTTTAGTCCACGATTTAGTTTCAGGTGATAGCAGCGTGACGATCAGGTGAAATTTCCACAGCACCCCCGATGATCTCTTGCATTGGCGTAGAGATAAGAACAGAGCTAACAACCAGCCTTAGGATCGCCATGTGCCATCACTTTCTGTCTATCTGGTCTTACCGTGTTTTGCTTTCCCTCAGATGTACCAGTGCCCTTACTGTAAGTTCACCAATACTGACCTGAATCGGCTGAGGATGCACGTGATGACGCAGCACTCGGTCCAGCCCATGCTGCGCTGCCCCCTGTGCCAGGACATGCTCAACAACAAGGTCCACCTGCAGTTCCACCTCACCCACCTGCACAGCGTGGCTCCCGACTGTGTGGACAAGCTCGTTGCCACAGTAAGTCCCGCGCACACGTCTGTGTACGGCCGTTTGGAAGGATGTCATGTTCCATTCCTTCACGCTTGTGTGGGTCTTTGTGTTTTGTGTAAGGGCCCATTAAGCCATAGCAACTGTACATTATTCATCCGGGTTACTTATGTCATCATTTGTTTTATTTTTAAAAATGGGTTACATGGAAAAGAAACTGTCAAATTAGCAGAACAGTAGAAGTACTGTATTGTTCCCCAAATGATAGCTCACACAGTACACAGAACAATTCGACCCCCCATAGTGTACTATATATGGGCCATATTAATTTACTGTTGAAAATACTTTATTAGGATTCAGAATGAGACATTTTAATCTTTCATGTTGGTTATTTTATTACTTATTTACCGTCTAGCTTTGAGTAATTTGTGTAACAACATGGAATTGGTTATACGTTTTGCCTGTATGTCTTAGTTGTCCTGGTTGACTCTTTGCTCCCTATTGCATCTATTGCATGAACTGGTCAGATCGTGCAAAGGTCTAAATGAAGACGATTCACTCAGGCCTCTCCCAGTAAAGAGCGCACTGGGCTGTCAGAGTCATTGTGATTCCTGCCAGGCTCTCTTTAAATTGCAAACATTCTTTTCTTTTTCAAACAGAAGGTTGTTAATTGTAAAATGGCTGCGGGCAGTCCCATTGGCTCAGCAGAGATGATTGTGCCTTTTAAGATATTTTTTTCTTTTCATTGTCTTAATGTGCCCATCATCAGAGGCTCCTTTCACCTCTCGTGTAATCACAGTCATTAAAGAGGTGAACTCTGTTTTGTGTTTTAATGGTTTGAAGATGAGAAAGTCTTATCTTCTTGTTCGTGTATTATTACACTTGACATTATTTTCATGTCTCAGATCAGCAGACTTCTAATCAAAACAGAACTGTAATTAGGGAAAACTAATTGTGGCAAGGTTTTTTCTTTTTTTTTTGGGACTTTGTCTGAAAAAACACATTTGAGATAGTTGTAAATGCTAATTTTTCCAAAATTCTGCCACCTTAAATTATGTGCACACCCGTGGTAGACCATACATGCCAAGATTTATATCAACTGCTGTGCACCCAGCAAGAGACACTCACTGCTCTTTGAGGGGAAATAAAATTTTATTTGCCCTGTTTTCTTGTAAATCACTGAGCAAATCTTTGCTCTGGTCTGTGCCATGAAACTAAATGGCTTGCTGGACAATCACAGAATAAAACATTGGTCTATCTGCGGCCCGGCCATCTTCCAGCTCCATCTAGTGAGTAAATGGCACGCACATTAGTATGGTAGATGGCAATATTTATTTCTTTTATAGAGGTTGTAATATACTGAAGTACTATGAGGGAACTGTGATAGAACAGAGGTAATATAAACCGCATTAGACCAGCACCTTTTATAGTGGAGGGTGTAGATAGAGCCTGCACTGTTCTTGTTACACTGTTATGATATACAGTAGGATGATTTGCAATAGTCTTTAAATCTTGAAGGAGTCACTGGTTCCTATACATTTGGGCAATTGGATTGGATTCTCTTTGTCCTTTTCATTTTTTTAATCAAATGAAGATAATCCAAAGTATTTTGCCTCATTAATTCAGTGTCTGGCTGTGTGATGGCCATTTTGAACTGTTTGCCAATTAGGCAGTCCAAATTAAAAGTGACCCTGGGATCTGCTGCTCTTCTCTCTAATTGGCAAATGAGGCAGTTGTCCAGAAACACCCATCATTTTAATGACCTTTTTGTTTGTTTTATAAACATTGAGCACTTTTTTTCTTTTAGCTTATTAATTTGCTAACACTAATGTCTAAACAAATCTGGATATTTTCTATTTCGCACAACCTTGCCTCCATAGACAATGTATTCATAATGTCTTTTTATTTGGAAATCACACTTTGTGCTCAGTAATTTGTTATTTAACTGTCTATCTTCAAATTGCTAGTCCTTTTTACCCTTTATCATTTAAATCAAAACTGTGACTTTGTCATCATTCCACAAGATTAACACCAGAATTTGTTTGTGCTTTGTCTTTTAAGGTGACAGCAACTGAAGCACTGCCAGCCAGCATGTTTATACCTGTACCAAGTCCTGACAGAGAGTCCCAGAGCACCCCACATGCAACAGCAAACTCCAACTGTGAAGAAATAAAAAAGCAAGCTGGTTAGTATTCGTGTTTGCAAATACACTTGATTATTTGTGTTGCCATTTACTGTTTATTGTGTACAGTATTAATTAAATATGTATTTACATGATTCATTCACAATGTGCTCAAATATTTTCTCTTTTTGCTTCATCCCTTACAGAAACCTCAGATCCTGACATTGAGAAGACTGCGTCTCTATCAGCAGAAATAGTGGAAGCACGAAAGTCACCCTCAGAAGACCAGCAATCAGAGAAAGATGATGCTACGGGATTCCTGTGCTGGAAGAAAGGCTGTAACCAAGTCTTTAAATCCTCCAACTCCCTTCAAATTCACTTTAATGAAGTCCACAACAAAAGACCCCAGTTGCCTGTGTCAGATCGCCATGTCTACAAGTATCGCTGTAACCAGTGCAGCCTGGCCTTCAAAACTGTGGAGAAACTGCAGCTCCATTCACAGTATCACGTGATCAGAGCAGCCACCATGTGCTGTCTCTGTCAGAGAAGCTTTAGGACTCTACAAGCCTTGAAGAAACATCTAGAAACCAGCCATCTTGAATTGAGCGAGGCAGATATACAGCAGCTCTATGGAGGTTTACTAATGAATGGAGATCTTATGGTTATGAGCGAGCTAGCTCTTGGCGAGGACCCGAGCATGCTGGGAGAAGATGACAAAGATGGGGAGGAAAGTGATCCAGAGGAAAAGCAAAGTCCAACAGGCAGCGACACAGGCTCACTGCAGGAGGATTCTGGATCTGAACCTAAACGTGCTTTACCTTTTAGAAAAGGTCCCAACTTCACTATGGAGAAGTTCTTGGATCCATCACGGCCTTTCAAGTGTACTGTTTGTAAAGAATCCTTTACTCAGAAAAACATTTTATTAGTCCACTATAACTCAGTTTCCCATCTGCACAAAGTGAAGAGAGCTCTTCAGGAGTCCACCACAGGCCAGCCTGAGCCCACAAGCAGTCCTGATAACAAACCATTCAAGTGCAGCACCTGTAATGTGGCATACAGCCAGAGCTCCACTTTAGAGATACACATGCGCTCAGTCCTACATCAGACCAAAGCCAGGGCTGCTAAACTGGAAGCTGCAGGAGGTCCTACATCTGCAAGTAATCTAACTGGTGGAGCATCTAGTAACAGCACTTCAACACCTAGCCCAAGCCCCGCAAGTAACTCAACAACCTCCACCAACCACACATTGTCCTCCTCTCAGGCTGCCCATAGCATTCTTGGAGGGAACCATGTTAACCAGGCACATGGCCTTGAAAGTCTGGGGAACTCGTCTATGAACAGTCGCTCTTCTCCATCAGAAAACCATGAAGTGAAGAAGTCTAAACTATCTGATTTGATGTCTGCCCGAAGTCACCAGCAGCAATTACAGCAGCAGCAGCAGCAGCTGGCTCAGGCTCAAGCCCAGGCTCAGGCCCAGCTCCAACAAGATCTTCAGCAGCAGGCTGCTCTACTCCAATCCCAACTCTTCAACCCCGCACTGCTACAGCACTTCCCCATGACAGCCGACGCACTTCTACCCCTACAACAGCAGCAATTATTGTTCCCTTTCTATATCCCTGGAGCAGAGTTTCAACTGAACCCAGAGATTAACCTTAACGCAGCACTTGGCCTGGCAGGGTCCTCTACTGGCTCTCTGCTGGAAGACATCAAGAACTCTGCTCAACAGAGCTGTCTACAGCAGCAACTCATGCACCACCACCTTCAACAACAGCAACAGTCTCAGGCACAGAGCCAGATGGCTCTACTGCAGCAGAGCGCATCTCTTCTCCAGCAGGTCGAGAACAAGCACAAGGTATCCAGCTCTCATAATGACAAGGACAGAGATGCTCATAGAGATAAAGACATGTCTGAAAAGAAAGACGAACATGCTAGCAGGGACTCTGTAGACCACAAGATGAAAGAGAAGAAAGACCTTCAGAATATAGCACTAAACATAAATCATGACACTGGTCTGCCACCACCAAGGATCGCCTCAGATGCTCGTGGAAATGCCACTAAAGCCCTGCTCGAAAACTTTGGCTTTGAGTTGGTTATCCAGTACAATGAGAATAAGCAGAAAGTCCAGAAAAAGCCAGCAGGGGCAACAGGATCTGGTGGTCCAGGTGGAATTGTAAGAGTGGTGGACCCCGTTGAAGGATTGGAGAAACTAGAATGTGAGGCGTGTGGAAAGCTCTTCTCAAACATCCTTATTCTAAAGAGCCATCAGGAACACATCCATCAGTCCTTCTTTCCATTTCGATCCCTGGAGAAATTTGCTAAAGAGTACAGAGAGCAATACGACAAACAGTATCCACTGAGACCTTCTACACCTGAACCTGCTGCTGCTCCCGCCCCACCTCCTCCACCTCCGCCACCACCTCCACCCCAAAGAGCCCCCACTCCCAACATCCCAGTCACCTCAGCCTCGCTCACCCCGCCTACTGTGCCTCCATCCCAGCCATCGGTCTCAATGGCTCAGATCTCAATGCCAATGGACCTGCCTTTGTTCTCTCCCCTCATGATGCAGCCCATGTCTCTGCAGTCCCTGCCCACACAGCTGCAGTCACAATTACCCTCCATGGAGCCAAGCCTAGCCTCAGATCTAGCCCAGCTTTATCAGCAGCAGTTGACCCCAGCCATGCTACAGGCGCAACAGAACAAAAGGCCAAGAACACGCATCACAGATGATCAGCTTAGAGTCCTGCGCCAGTATTTTGATATTAACAATTCGCCAAATGAGGACCAGATCAAAGAAATGGCAGATAAGTCGGGTCTGCCGCAAAAAGTAATAAAGCACTGGTTCAGAAATACCCTCTTCAAAGAGCGACAGCGTAACAAAGATTCCCCATACAACTTCAATAATCCACCAACAACCACTCTTGAAGATACTAAAATTGACTCAAAACCACCATCTCCTGAGCCAATGAAACATGACATGTATGGGAGTAAGAGATCCTCCAGGACAAGATTCACTGACTACCAGCTCAGAGTCCTACAAGACTTCTTTGATGCCAATGCATATCCAAAAGATGATGAATTTGAACAGCTTTCCAACCTCCTGAGTCTTCCCACACGTGTTATTGTAGTGTGGTTCCAAAATGCCCGCCAGAAGGCCAGAAAGAACTATGAAAACCAAGGCGAGGGTGCAAAAGAAGGTGAAAGACGAGAACTAACAAATGACCGGTACATCCGCACGTCTAACTTGAACTACCAGTGTAAGAAATGCAGTCTGGTTTTCCAACGCATTTTCGATTTGATAAAACACCAGAAAAAGCTGTGTTACAAAGATGAAGATGAGGATGGACAGTATGACAGTCTCAATGAGGATTCGATGGAATATTCCCATGATTGCTACACACCTTCTGGGTCGTCCTGCCATACGCCAATGCCCTCCTCCTCAAGCCTGTGTCCACTCCCTCCAAACAATTCAGCTTTCTCTCAGCTCTCATCCAATGAAAAAGAGGCAACTTCACCAGCAACCTCTTCAAATCTTTATGATGAAAAACCAAAACAGTTGCCTGAAATCTCAACTGACCTTAGAGAAAGCCAAATCCCCATCAAGCAAGAAGTTGTCCACCAGCCCCAGCCCGAGGCACACCACAGAACTCAAAGAGATGAGAAGATTCAAAGTCTCTCTAAAACTATGAAGCACTCATCCCCGTCATTCTCTCAACATCAAGCACAGTGTGGCCCCTCAGGCTCCCAGACCAGCCAGGCGCCCTCACAAAGCTCCCACATGGGACTCAACCCTCACCTTGTGTCCGCCACACAACAGCTGGCCCAGCACATGATCCCATACCAGTGTGAGCAGTGCAAGATCGCCTTCCCTTCCTTTGAGCACTGGCAGGAACACCAGCAGTTACACTTTCTCTCTGTGCAAAACCAGTTCATCCACCCTCAGTTCCTCGACCGTCCCATCGACATGCCTTTCATGTTATTTGATCCCAGCAACCCTCTCTTGGCAAGCCAGCTTCTCTCAGGAGCAATGCCACAGATCCCCAGCAGCTCAGCCACTTCACCCTCCACTCCCACCTCCACCATGAACTCTCTCAAGAGGAAGTTAGAGGAGAAAGCAGGCACCAGCCCTGGTGAAAATGACAGCACAAACAGCGAAACAGAACCACAGAGAGACAAAAGGCTCCGGACCACGATCACACCTGAGCAACTCGAAATCCTCTATCAGAAGTACTTGTTGGACTCTAATCCAACTCGTAAGATGCTTGATCACATTGCTCATGAGGTGGGATTGAAAAAGAGAGTGGTGCAAGTGTGGTTTCAGAATACCAGAGCAAGAGAGAGGAAAGGCCAGTTTAGAGCAGTGGGGCCTGCCCAAGCCCACCGCAGATGCCCCTTTTGCAGAGCTCTGTTCAAAGCAAAGACTGCTCTGGAAGCACACATTCGCTCTCGACACTGGCACGAAGCCAAGAGGGCGGGCTATAATTTGGCTCTTTCTGGCATGTTAACTGACCAAGATGGGATGCCCAAAATGGATGCTTTAGATGTGTCAACTTTTTCGCAGATGATCTCTGCTAGCAATGAGTTACAGAATGCATCCATGTCGCCTTTGAATAAAGGATTGGATCTGTCTCCCCGGGCATTGCTCAGCCCTTCTTCTATTAAAGTGGAGGGAATAGAAGACTTTGAGAACGCCACTATGTCCGTCAATCTGAGCTTTGATCCGAACAAAGATAATGACGACTGCTCTTCTGTAAATACAGCTATCACCGACACAACAACTGGTGATGAGGCTAATGCAGATAATGACAGTGGTGATGCAAAGCATGGCCAGAATAGTAATGATTACCTGTCTAAGTCTGGGGGCATGAATCCTCTGCTTGAAAATGATGATCACATGTCTTCAGGGCTCGTTAGCCCTGCAAGCTACTATGCTAAGGATTATGAGAATGAACACATTATTGACCACAGTGAGACGTCCAGCCTGGCTGACCCCTGCTCCCCGAGCCCAGGAGCCTCTGGCAGCAGGAGCCTGGATGGTTCAGACCGTCCTGGCCAAAAGCGCTTTCGAACCCAAATGACAAACCTCCAGCTCAAATTGTTGAAGTCTTGCTTTAATGACTATAGGACGCCTACAATGCTGGAGTGTGAGGTGCTCGGCAATGACATTGGACTTCCAAAGAGAGTGGTTCAGGTGTGGTTTCAAAATGCTCGAGCCAAAGAGAAAAAAGCAAAGCTCAACATGGCAAAGCATTTTGGGATAAATCAGACGTCTTATGAGGGGCCTAAGACAGAGTGCACCTTGTGTGGCGTCAAGTATACTGCTCGCCTCTCTGTTCGGGACCACATCTTTTCCCCGCAGCACATTGCTAAAGTCAAAGACACTATTGGCAGTCAGATTGATAAAGAAAAAGAGTACTTTGACCCAGCTACTGTCCGCCAACTTATGGCCCAGCAAGAGATGGACCGTATTAAAAAAGCCAATGAAGTTTTAGGACTGGCTCAGCAGCAGGTCATGCAGCAGCAGGGGATGTTTGATAACCCTGCTATGCAAGCGCTGAATCTCCAGTCTGCTTATCCAAATCTACAAGGCATTCCACCTGTCCTGTTGCCTGGGGTCGGAAGCCCCTCTCTTTCCAGCTTTAATTCATCAAATTCAGGTACATTCTTGGTTTTTACACACTAATGCTTTTATCTATTCAATTATTAAGTTTTTTTTTATTGCATTTGAATACCTTTACTTTATTTTCAACACTATTAACATTGTATCGTTCTCATTCAAGGCATCTATGAATGAACACATGGAATTATGTAAGAAATGAAAAAGGGTGAAAAGGTTAAATTCAAATTGGCGCCTTTTATTCTTGTCATGTTTTCAATGAGCTTCATAAAGTAATTAGTTAGTTTCCTTTATTAGTGTGACCTAAAATGGTTTTCAACAGTCTGTGAAATGAAAAGCATTTCTGGTGACTACGTTATGAAGCTCATTGAGAAAATGCCAAAACGGTGCAAAGCTGTAATCAACGCAAAAGGCTTTTATTCATAATAAATGTCTTCAGTGAGAATATACAATGTCTTGAAAATAAAGAAATATACATAACAAAATAATACATTTAAAAAAAAAGTGTTCCCAAACTTCAGACTGGTAGTGTATGTATAATTAATAGATAACCAATTAGATGGCTAATTTAAAAACTAGAACATTTATTATAATTTTACATATAGGTTTTTTTTATATGTTTCTTATTTACAGTAATAACGCTGGTCTTTTTGTGTTACATGTCGTTCAGCTTTAACTCCTCCTAAACCTTCGAACCTTCTGAATATGCCTGGTGCCAGTGTTCCCTCGCCAAGTCTCCCTACGTCTGGATTGCCTAACAAGACCCCTTCGTCTTCGTCCCTGACCTCATCCAGCCCTGCCCAGACCAGCACATCTGTGTCCCAGTCCAGTTCTATAACCACCTCCTCCACCCAGTCGACATCCCGGGGCGACCATCCCAAAGAGCGTGATGCTGACAGGCAAAGGGGAAAGGAGAAGTCCAAGGAGAAAGCCGAAAAGCCCCCTACTCCTTCATCCACTGGAAGCACCCCCGCCCCTTCGACCTCCGCAGCCAGCGCTAAAAAGGAGAAACCAGACACTGCTGTTCCTGCCACCTCTATGCCTACTCCTGGTATGGAGTATGTGGTAGACCCTGCACAGCTTCAAGCCCTTCAGGCTGCTCTGGCCACTGACCCCACTGCGCTCCTCACAAACCAGTTTCTCCCCTATTTCATGCCGGGTTTTTCCCCTTACTACACACCCCAAATCCCAGGAGCCATCCAAGGAGGCTACCTACAACCAATGTATGGCATGGAGAGCTTGTTCCCCTATAACCCAGCATTGTCTCAAGCTCTGATGGGCCTGTCCCCAGGGTCCCTGCTGCAGCACTACCAGCAATATCAGCAGAGCCTGCAGGAAGCACTGCAGCAGCAGCAGCGGCAGCTTCAGCAGATCCAGCAACCCAAGTCAAGCCAAACCCCAAACACTCCTCAGACCGCGCGCAAAGACTCAGCCAAAGAGCCGGTGAAAAGTGAGGAGCAAAAGAGCAGTGATCCCCAAAACTCCTCTGCCTCACACAACAAAGCCCCTTCTGAACAGAACGAGGTAGATGGCAAAGCTGCAGAACCCAGTCTAGATCAATTCATTGTCCCTAAGGTCCAGTATAAACTTGCATGCCGCAAATGTCAAGCAGTTTTCAATAAAGAAGAAGCTGCTGTCGCCCACATAAAGTCAAACTGTTTTTTCGGTCAAGCAGTCTCAAACCTGCAGGAGATGTTTCTGCGTGTCCCTGGTGGCACAGGCTCAGGGGTTGGAGGTCTCTACGACTGCCTGGCTTGTGACACTACGGTGGACGGGGAGAAAGCACTCAGTCAACATCTGGAATCGGCATTGCACAAACACAGAACAATCAAGCGATCCGTCAGAAATGCCAAAGAGCACGTGACTAGTTTATTACCTCACTCTTCAGCCTGCTTCCCCAGTCCTAACACCGCATCTACCTCGCAGTCTGTCACTCACCCCATCAGCAGCACCCCTCCCACCACATCGGCCGCCATGTCCTCCTCTCCTGTGTCCTCTTCATCCACCAGCCCAATCAACACCACAACTACTGGCAAAGCTTGGCCCCAGGCCCCTTTCAACAGAGCTTTAGCTGGGAAGCCCAATGCCAGTCCCTCCTCCTCCTTTCCCCCAGTGTCCTCACCTTCAACGGTTACCTCAAGTTCATTGAGCACCTCAGGAGTTCAGACCTCGATACCAACAGACGTCTTTAGTGACGAGTCGGACTCTGACAGCAGTCAGAAGTCACTGGACAGGCTGGGCCGACCGGCAGAGGAGCCACAGCAGCCCACCTTTGTCAAAGACAGTAGTAGTTGTAGTAGTAATCTCACTAGTGTAGGAACAGACTCCATCAGATTGTAAAAGAGCTTTCAGTGATGGACAATATTTAAAAAAAAATCCAAAAGACAAAAAAAAATCACAAATGGGAAAAACATAAAAAGCAGCAATGTTAAAATACATTAAAGTATACAAACCAATTTCAGAAAAAGATGTGTAAAGACTAACTGCAATTCCAAAGCTTGTAACCAAAAATGTAAATGTTAGTGGATTGTTTTCCCATATCAACATGCTGGTTTTCATTTTTTTTCATTTTTTTTTAATTGTTTTGTTAAAACCAACTATACATGCATCCAAAAATATGAGAATATAAAAGATTGCTGCAGTTATGTTTTGGGTAATGGTAGAAAAATGGTGTACGTTATGTCAGTGGACTGCCTCAAAGTCGATAAATTGCCCAAGAACCCCTTTGGAAGAATCTGAGTGCCGTTATCCCTTTGTTTTGTTCTAAGTTCTCTGTAATAGCACAGCCACCAAAAGCCAGTATGTACTGTATGGGAGAATAGTCTATCCGTTATCTTGCTATTTAAGCATTCAGATACCAATGGCTTGCAAAGTGAATAATGTAATGTCTATTTTATTCTCAGGTCAAGAGCTCACAGCTGTTTTTTTCTGTTACAGTAATTCATGTTTTACATCTTTTGTTTCGAACCGCCGTTTAGCATTACCTTTATATCTTAAGATTTTATAACAGGCATTTTTTCTGGGCATTCAAAATGGGTCAATGATTTGCTGTTTTCAAACCATTCTCAAAGGGTCAAATCACAATCCCATTGTACCCAACGACACCAGTAACGACGTAGAAGGTGGAAAAGAAAGATTTGAAGAGAAAATCCAATTCCTGTATTTATGATAGACTTTGGTGTTATATAGTGTTGCATTGGGAATGAATTTTAAAATAATGTTAGGATGGGGGAAAAAACTTTGTACATTTAGCTTTTGTACTGTCCGAGTTGAGGGCACTTGATTTGATGTTGTCTTGGTCATTCCAATAGATTAGATTATAAACAGTTAATTTATATTTCTTATTTTCTTGGAAAAGCTTCACCCAATGCCCCTCCTGACAAGACAGGACATTCATCTATTATTTAAATTAATGAATTGGTTGGGACTGGTCCAACACATAGATCCTGGGTGAAATCTAATATATTATTTAATTTAATGTGTTACCTTTGTGCACTTATCACTATTTGACTCTCACTCGCTCCTCTCTGGCACTTAGTTCGTTCATCTGCATTTGTGGAGTACACTACAAAGCAGCTGTCCTTCTTAACGTAGTGTGGCTACAGTCTTTGTTTTCATTTGGGCGTTTTTGTTGTCATAAATGAAAATGAAAAGAATACTAATAATAATTCTCACGCTTTAAAACAAAAGAGAATCCAAAGACGAAACACTTTCACCATTGGTGCATAAAGATAAGAGGCTTCTTTATACTTGAGGATTTGTTGCTGTTTTAGAGGAAAGAAAATAAAGTTTAACGATAAAGAAGTACGCATTAGAGTTGCCGTCCGGTGGCTTTTTTACGTAAATACCAAAAACCAAAAAGGGCCCGTGTCCTTGCATTGTGGAGTAGCACCGTTACAGAGCCATTGCAGTTTGTAAGATAGAGGTTATTATTCTTTCTTTGACTTTTTGTCACATTCAAATGTCCATTTTTTAAGAAAATGTAAAAGGTCTGGTCTTCAAGGACAAACATTTTGCTGCTAATGTAGAATTTTGAAAGAAAAAAAAAGAATACCTAGATGCATGCTCATTTTGCTTTTGGCTAAGCTTTAACTAAAACAATAAACCAATTTCTTGCCTCTGCAACACCTTTTTTTCTTGTTGCAAAAACGGAACTTTGAAGACTGTGAATATATGTTCCAAAGGACATTTTGACTTTTTTTTAACAGACCAATGTTTAAAGCCAATGATCTACACAGTTTGTAAAGAACAGTGCATTCCAAAAACCACAATGGATTTTTTCTTAAGCAAGGACTGAACCTGTTTCATTGCTTTGAACGTCACAATCTTTTACTTTTCTCATGTTTAAAGTGACTGTAAACTGTTGTGTAAATCCTTTGCATCACCTCCATGTGTCATTTGTGCTGGCATGGAAACATGGCTGATACCCTTTCATTCACTCCAGGTTGTTGCTCACTTGTTCAACAAGTACATAGTGGTTACCAAAAATGTATATAATACATCTGGTACTGAGGCATCTCTAGGTTTAATCTCATCCTGTCAGTCATGTTACTGATCTCAGAAGGAAAGGCTGTTCGATGGCGTGTGCTTGTCCACTCCCCTCCCTCACACCTCCATACTACAGAGGCCACTGTTTCTGCAGGGGACGTCTTCATTCCAAAGCATTATTTCTGGAAAAGGTTCTTTGAAGATGTCCCTGGGAACGTTTAAGGCTACTTTTCATGTCCAAAGAAGTCACAAACTCCATCTTACTGCAATGGAAATGTAGTAGTGGCGTACCTAGTTTTTATTCCTTTCCCAAAGCCCTAAACCCCGCCCTGACCTATTGTTGATAAATCTATGAATAAAAAAGTTTTTATTTTTTAAAATCGAGACATATTTAAAAATGTGAAGAACTACTTTTTTGGCCATTCTTGTATAGCTGATATGATTCTCCTGACGGCACAATCTCCAAAGTCTTTATGAAACAAGCAATGTGATTGGGTGTTCCAGCATGCTGTGAAAGTCACTATAGATTAGGTAAACAAGCTTCTTGAATTTCCTGTTCAATAATATATTATTACTGTTATTAAATCCCAAATGTGTATAGATCTCATTTTTTTATGTTATTTTATATTATTAAGTATTTTATTTCCGTGTATTTCTTTTATATTATAAATTAACACTAGCTTTAATTTGAATTGCTTTGAACTTAATCAGACCTGGCCACTTTATGGTGAGTTGTTCTTCATGGTGACTGTCAATACTTCGGGCTTTATTGTGGCAGCGTCCACTTGACATGAACTATGTGTGAGTTTTTATGATAACGTGTGTATTGTAAGAGCCAGAATCATTTTTTTTTTCTTGGTTTCGTTTTTAATGTAATGTTACACACCAAAACAAAATGAACCACAAAGTCAATTCTTTCAAATCTCATCCGCAACCACAGGAGAATAAGGAGACTGAAGCACTGAGCAGTTTGATTTGAGTACATGAATGCGGCCAAAGCTTTATGCAGTTTGAAAACAAAAAAACCAACAAAAAAAATATGTACAAGCTATGTCCTATTCGTGTGAGACATGGCACACGTTCCGATTGGGATACTTGATGTTAGTGGATATTTGGAGGTTAAGTAAGGCAAGCTATTTGCTGTAGATGCCATCTTTTTGCCCACTGTGAAAATGTATAGATATAAATATATTTAAAGCAAGACGTCAACATTTTTGAGATTAAAAAGTGACTAAAAGAAAGAAGTGCAAAGGACCCTGGAAAGATTTTTTTTTTTTGGTTTGGGAGACGCAGGAGGACACTCTTTGAGCTGAACTGAACAGCTCACCTACAGCTTTAAAAACCACCTTCTTGTTTCGGGAACGGACTTTTAACTTTAAACCGACGGGACGGCAGAGAACTGTGTGCTCGCGGCTGCCTCCTCTTCCCTCCCTTTCCACCCTCTGTCCCCCTCTCTCTCTCTCTCTCTGCTTGTGCTCTTCCCTCGACGGACGCGCTTCAGACTTCAGGACCGCAGACTGGACGCTTCTTTTTTTCCATTCACGTTTACCTGTTTGCTCAGTCCTACACCGGCAGCTCGCCCTCACTCCGTTCATCGCCTCACCCACACAAAGAGTATTATGAGCGAGTGAGGGAGCGAGGGCTGGCGTCTCCAAGGCTGCCACACTTGTAAAGGGGGGCGGTTACACTTAAAAAGCGTATTAACCAAAATGTAACAACAACCAAACTAACAACCAAACAACCATTTTTAGCTCCAAAACTTCAAAGATGAACTGTTACTCGGAGCTGTCTGTTCCTTTTGTGACTTCTGGTGCCACAATGTTTTTTATGCTTTGTCGATTTGTTTTTGTTTTTCTCGGATTTCTCCTCCTCCTTCGAGCCTCATAAGCATGGCTCTGTGGCTCCAGGCAGCCCACCCGAGGGTAGAAAAAACAGCCTTGCAATGTACAAAAAAGAGCAAGTTAAACCAAAAATGTTGTTCTTGATGTCTTTTCTATACTGTAGTCTTGTTAGCTTTTTTGTTACTGTATATGATGAAGATCCAAACTGTACCAAATGACATGGAAACTAACAATACAGACCACATGGAACTTCAGACTTTTAAGAAACTTTTGTCACAGAACCTTGTTGTCCTAGTTAAGTTGATTGTAGATGGTAATTGAATATACTCCTTTGAAAATATTTCATCAAGTATGTTTCTTGCTCATTGTGATACATTAAAAAATATGAGCATAAGCCATGGTGACTCCCGACTGCTTCTTAAATGTACAATTCTTATCCCTTCAATCATTCATTCATTTCATTTTTTACAAAAAAAACTTGACTTAAGTACATTTTATGATGAATACTTTTTACTTTTAATTTTACATTTTAGAGGCGGTACCTGTGCTTTCTACTCCACTACATTTTTAAAATTCGGTTACAGTAAAAGTATTTTAGAGTGACCTCTCTATGATGAACTGTTTTAGTCCCAGTTTAGACTTTGTTTAGTGGTTTACTCGATTAGTCCTGGTTTAGACCTAGTTTAGTTGTGGTTTAGACCTGGTTTAGTTGTGGTTCAGACCTAGTTTAGTTGTGGTTTAGGCCTGGTTCAGACCTAGTTTAGTTGTGGTTTAGGCCTGGTTTAGACCTAGTTTAGTTGTGGTTTAGACCTGGTTTGTGGTTTAGACCTGGTTTAGTTGTGGTTTAGGCCTGGTTTAGACCAAGTTTAGTTGTGGTTTAGGCCTGGTTTAGACCTAGTTTAGTTGTGGTTTAGACCTAGTTTAGTTGTGGTCTAGACCTAGTTTAATTGTGGTTTAGACCTACCTTTTACCCTATGAACCGTCGCGGCCCCTGCGCTCCTCCGGCAGCCGGCTCTTGGTCATTCCCAAAGTCAGGACACACACTC
>OMNZ01091530.1:0-11867 GCA_900303255.1 Lesueurigobius sanzi | reverse complement strand
ATCTATGTATCGAATTCAATTACAGCATGCAACACAATGCACAGTATAGTAAAGGCAAAAATATATTTTAAAACTTTTTTATGTTGAAAGGGAATGAGGAATGGGGAGAGACATAAAATTGTCAGAGCGAGGAGTTGATCTCTTGACACTGAGGCCAGCGCAGTGTCAAGCAAAAGTGCTGCAGCCATATCCATTAGGCTTTAGAGCAGCACTTTTAGCTAGAATATTTAGGATAGTATTAGTTGCTGAGCCAAACAAGTGCCCATTTGATGAAAAACTCCACCACTAAGCTAAAGTAGAGTGCTATGATGAAAAACATTTAATGATTTGGACAAACTTTTTTATTGTTTACAGTCAAACAGAACTGTAAACCCTCTGGAGCGTACCGTGCCCTGCGTTTGCGGACCCTCCTCTCGTGCTCCGCCTCCTCGTAATACAGCTCATTGTGGCTGGTGTCCCGTCGTCGCGCGGCGGCTGCGATCATGGCTCTGGACTGAGACTGAGCCAGTCCTGCTGCAGCTGCCGCGTTGTTCCCAGGACCTGTGCACACAACACACACAACAACCCGATTCAGCTTTAAGGAGGCACCGGACGGAGAGTGTAGAGGAGAAAGGAAGGGTTGGTCATTCAGTGCACTATGTGACATAATAAAAGTCTATCAAAGAAAGATGAATTATCATCTAGTCCAGGGGTGTCCAAACCTTTTTCATTAAGGGCTGCATATTAAAGTGTATTTAATTTCAGAGAGGTTTATCCCACACCTGTATTTAGTCTGGAACCTCTGTCTCTCAATAAAAGGTTCGTTTTTTAGGTTCTAATTGTCTAGAATTGTTAAACTTGCAGAAAATGTGTGGACTTTGGGCACCCCTGATCTAGTCTTTCTAGCATTTATCAAACCATAAATCACAACTTAGGCCCTCAATATTCAGCCTAAATATATTGTGTACTTAAATGTCAATTTGCTTAATTTTGCTTGTGGTTAAAAAACAAACAAACAAAACTTTTGTTTGATTTCCAAAGACATGTGTTTTTAGAGAAACAACTTGGTATTACAGTGATTACTGTAATACCCTTGGCCCCTCAAGGGGTTTGCTTCGGCCCTCGAGATGGTGCTTAGATTTGTAAGGAGTGTTTATTTTGATTAATTTGTGACTGAATACACTGTCATTAGTACCTAAGAACACCAAAACAGCAGGTCCTACTCAAAAGCACACAGTAATTAAAGGATATGAAAAGACAGATCTGTTTTGGCCCTCCGTTGCTTAGTTTGGCCCTCCATGGAAAAAACTTTGGGCACCCTGTTCTAAATCCTCCTATCACATATCATTGAAATCACCCTCCGTACCCAAGTGGTTGGCAAACAGTGCAGTGGTTGGCCCCCTATATTTTGAAAACACATCTCAAACAGATAATGTAATACACAACACAAGTCACATGTCGCTTATAAATACCAAAGTCCTGCTACTATTTGAGATTAGACACCCATCGGCATTTTCCAAAGCTTTTTATTAGCTTGGACAAGAGATACAAAGATGCAAAATGTGAGATAAAAGCCGAGACAGCACAAATGCAGTCGTTGTGATTCGCCAACCATTCAAATTATGACTCTGAGTCGACTGCAATTAATAGTGTAGCTCTGCAAAGAGTGTTGCATTTGAGAAAGGGCTAGCTACATTACTGTAAGTAGATGGGCCAAGCACCCTTCATCCAATGGGATTCATTTTCTACTCATAATATCTACAGCCGAGGAAACATTATCAGAGGCAAATAGCTTGTCGAGTATCATAAAATCACCCACGTCCATTTGTAATTGAGTGTTATGGCTGCAGCGTGCCCAGGGAGTTGGCTCTCTTTAATCAAGCAGAGATTATTGTCTGTCCCTGAATTAGACTTATTTATTATGGCCACGATGTGAGTGAGAGAGCGCTCAAAGGGGAAGAGCGAGGAAAGAGAGACAGCGGGGACTCCCTCAGCACCTCGTGATAGATGTCTGCTTGATAATGAATTGATTAACTGGTTAGTTTCCATGTAAAAATAACACCTCAGAACATATTTAGGTCATAACTAATTCATGTGTGAGTTAGTTTGTTTTAAAATGGAGTTATCTGTGTGCGCCAGTCTGGACTATGCTGCTGCTGGAAAGAAAACAATTCCAGATTTCTGTCCAAATCAGATATATCATTATAAGATTCTGAAATTCCTAAAAAGAGAAGTTAATCCATACTGGTTGAACATATTTCCAGATAATTTACTGACCTGTTGCCAAATGAAATGATTGTTGGTCTTCCCCATTTGTTTATTATTGATAAAATTGCCTTGTTGCTCCACTATCAGAGTCGTTCTGATTCAGTTTTTAGTTTAATCCAATGCAATACAGGCACATGGGCTCAGTGTACAGTATATGTGAATACAGAGAGGAACATGTCTGATACCACCGTGTTTGAATAAAAACAATAGTGAGGTCTGAAAAAAGATGCTAAAGCCAACACCACATGGCTAATTACGCATAGGAAACAAAGTCAGTTCTTCGTCCATTGTAAAGGCATAAAAAAAACAATTCTTATTGTTTGAGGATGCTGCACAGCCTCCACAGTTATGAATGATAACACAAACATCTTTTCTTCCACTCATGGTTAGTGGTTGTGCAAAGCCATTTATTGCCAAAGAACTGAGTTTACTCTTTTGAAATCATAATGAAACAGAAACTACTCAAATGTCCCTGATCTAACATTTACATGACCTTCAACAACTGCCAGGAAAATTGTTCAGGAGCAAAGAAAAACTCACTTCAGCTGAAAAACAGGACTCTGACAAAATTGGGCTCGCTGAAAAAATGTATGTTTGTTTCAAGATGCACAATATGTAAACTGTATTAGGGACATTTGGCTAGTTTCTAGTTGAAAAGCGTAAACAAAAAGGTTTTTTGACAATAAATGGCTTCACGTAACCACTAACCATGAGTGAAATAAAGGTTTTTGTGTTACCGTTCCTATTCTATGAAATGCAAAAGTTTAATGTCAGGATATGTAAACTTTTGGCCACAACTGTAGATCGATAAATAGAAGCATTATTGATCGCACATGGAGAAATTCAGAGCATCAGGCAGCTGCAACTTCTTCATGTGCACCACTCTCTTCTTCAAAAAATTACAAATTACAGCGAAGCTAATGCAAAGCACATTACATTACAAAAACATATATGGGATATACACAGGACACGTGGTCACATGTTGGAACTTTTTCTTGGAAACTTAAACAAAATTAATGTTGCTTTTCAACCTCATGTTCGTCCTCTGTATTGTATTGCGTCATTAATACCAATTAAAGTGCTTGTTGTTCCAAAACTCCTGTTGATCTGAGCCCAGACATTTTAGTTGGAGCCTTTCCAAATTGTACGTGAGACTAAAAATTCAGATCTCACAACAAGCTTTCAGTGCATGGTTAATAGATGTGGCTAGTGCTTGTACTTTTTAAGGATAAAATACAGCCATGGTTTCATATCAAGAAGTACACACCAATACTTCACATATCTGATGAAGTTTATACCTGTATCGATATTAGAACAACCCTAATCCAGAGTAATACTTTCCGTTATTTAGCTTTTGTCTGCTACGCCACCTGTCTGGAGCGAAATCTTACTTCCCTTGACAAGCTGTAACCTGATGACTCGAACCGGCAACCTCTCATGTCAAGAGGTTATCCTTGTCACAACACAGAGCGCAATTAATAGGACATCATACTCCCTGCAGCGTGTCAGCATTGTCCTGCACACAATGTAATGGCTATTGATTTGTGCGACTAGTGGAAGAGGAGGCGGTGGAGAAAGGGGAAGGGAAGGAGGCGAGATAATAAATCGCGTCTCGTGAAGGGAGTGAGTCAAGTTAGTGCACTTAGGAGGGAGCTGGAGTGCACTTAAGCGAGCGGACTAATTCAGTGGAGGGCTCCTGTTGCTTTGTGTCAGACGCGTAAAGGGCCGAGCTGAACTTTTCATCAACTTGTGGCATGCGAAGACTGTGGAGGTGTGATTGTGTGAAGTGAAGTGGCTGCTTTAAGAGAGCGGTGCTTCAGATTTATGAGTGAGGACGAGCAACTTGCAAAGTTCCATAAGCAGCATGTACTTACTGTCCAAAAGATAGGCTTTAAGTTTAGCTTTAAAGATTTCTTGAGAGAAAATGAACAGAGGAGAGTCAGCATTTGGTTTCGCTTAAGAGGATTTATCACGCAAGGCATCAAATGTACTAAGCTACAACTACAAATCACATGTGACAATTTTCAAATTACACTACATGTAGATCGATTTCTCCCTCCCAGGCACTTTGCAGAGCATTCCAGTGCGACCTGCAGAGGCTTGAAATGCAATAATAGTAAAAGAAAATGTGTCATAAGGCGTATACGGTACAGAGGAGCAGCACACAGGGAGGGAAGAGAAAGCAAAGAGATGTCCCACTCACCCTCCGCTTGAGCCGCAGGGAACTCACCATCCACGTTGTAGACCTTGAGGCCGGCTAAATGTTTGGCCGCGCGGGACTTGGAGGCAGAGAGCAGAGCCGGGTTGTGGACGGGGAAGTCGCAGTAGTAATGTTCGACGATGGCCAGAGCTGCACGCTGAATACTGGAATAAAATGTTACAGGAAATTAGAGCTGCAACTCGGACAACTCCAGCAAGGAATTCACAATGATTTACAGCGATTCTCAAATGATTTAGCTTCAGGACATGCCTTCAGGGTCTTTTTTAAGTGCCTTTGGCTCGCTTCAAACCAAATGAACAATGTGAAGTGCCACAAAGCATACACTTAAGAGAAAAACGAAGAACCAAGGCACTCCTCCCATACTACAATTCTCTATTTACATTTTCTAAAAAGCCTGACTTCCTGAGCACTTTAAGTGTCCAGTTCCTCTCAAAACACAAAACATACACATTTTCCATCAATTACATGTTAAATAAATTCAGTGAAAGTACTAGTTTATTAATACTGGTTGAAGTAATATTAGTTTTATTTGAAAATGTATAATTTTAAATTTTAAATTTATAAATTTATAATAATTTCTCAGTGCCTTGATTCTGGCTCAAATGTGGCCTAATTTAGAGCAGTTTATCAATCAATTATTATTAATACTGAATAACATATATTCCATCAGACCAGAATCTTTATTGTCATTGTTACAGTTGAGGAAACTTGCTAAAATAAAGTCCTCACTTTCAAGGCAAAATTTAGAAATTTTGATTCATGCCTTTGTTACGACGGGACTATTGTAAGGCCTTGTTCACAGGGATCAGCCAGTCCTCATTCACTCGTCTGCAGCTGCTTCAGAACGCTGCAGCACGTTTGTTAACGGGAACCTCGGAATTATGACCATATTTTGCCAATTCTGTCTTCTCTTCATTGGCTTCCTGTTCGCTACCAAATTGATTTTGAAATCCTTTTGCTTCTTTACAAATGCCTTAATGGCCTTGCTCCGTGCTTTCTGTCTGACCTACTGATGTCATACGTCCCATGGCTTTCTCTCAGGTCGGCAGATCAGGCTCTGCTTGTGGTTCCTCAGACCAAATGCAAACTTAGAGGAGATTGAACTTTTTCTGTTGTTGGTCCTAAATTGTGGAATGAGCTGCCCCTGTGTAGACTGTCCAGTTCACTTCCTGTTTTTAAGTCTTGTCTTAAGACACACTTGTTCTCTTTGGCCTTTAATTCAATATGAAGTGTTGATTCTTATTATAAATAGTGTATTTTTTTGCCACTGCTTTGTTCTGTCTTTTTGTATATATATATTTTTTATTGTCTTTATTGTACAGCACTTTGGTCAACCGTGTTGTTGTTTTTAATAGTGCTTTATAAATAAACTGGATTGGATTGGATAAACAACAAACTTATCGTTTAGAGTATAGTTTAGTATCAGAGCCGGCCAGAGGCTTTAAAGACCCACATTTTGGTTTCTTCATCTCAGTTTTAGTGTGTTTAAAATCAAATTATTTCTTTACCGAAGAGTGTTGATAAAAAGGCTGACTACCAAAAAACAAACAATAAGTCAGCATCAAGCATCCCAAGGGGAAAAAAACATCTGGATTGTTAAGGACGCACACACACAACAACACTTAAATGAATGGTTTTGAAGGGAATTTCCCATTTGGCAGAAACCAAATGGAGAACACTCCTCATGAACAAATATAAAGAGGGTTCAAAAGTTCACCGTCACTCTGAGCAGCACAAGTCAACCATGAAGGCAGCTCATTTCTGAATAACTTTAGTCCTTAACTTGCTCCTGATACAAAAGAGCAGTGTTACATGTACTTCACAAGACAACATCAAAACACAAAAAACACAACACAAAAAATGGACAACTACAAACATCTTGTAGAAAAAAAACAGACAGAGAAGAGAAAATAATAATGGCCAGCCTGGATTTTAATGCTCCCGAGATCAAGCAGCATGTTAGGACTTGTCTAAAAAGACCCAATTATTATACTGTACACAAGCACAGCACCTTCACATCCCAAACACTGGTCTCGTGTAATCGAGTCAATGTGGGCTGAAATAATACGGACTGTTGCAAACTACAAGACGTTTTAAATCGACTTCTAAATCTACTTCCAAAGCAATAACATGAGCAGAAGGAGCAGTCTGAGATCCTGGTGTCGATACTATGAGAGGAAAAAGCACACACAGACCACAGATAGAGTAATTTCCGAAAGACACTGCCTAAACCTTATTAGTGTAGGGACAGCGCTGACTTGCATTAGGTGAGGTTCTCATTCAGGGGAATACAAAAAGGCTATTATTTTGTTTTGCTGAGTCACAATGCTGCGTTGTTCCTATATTTGACCAATGATCAAGTCAATGAAACAGATACAGTCATTGCTAAACCTAACAGCTACACAGGCCATCAAACACAAAACAGAACAATAGAGTTCAGGAGCGTGATGTCATATCGCAAAGTATTATGGGATTTGCAGCAGGTTTTTTCCATGATAAAGTAATGGAGGTTTTAGAAGGGGAAATACTAGAAACAAAAAGGCATCCTCCGTGGTGACTTTGGTGACTCGCATATCTTCTTCTTTGGCATAGGTGGTGATGGCATTGGCAATCTGTGTCCATGCTGTTGCTACTGTGCTGTTCATGTTGACTTCGAGTCCAGCTAGTGCTTTTGCCATCTTGTCCTGGTGGTCTTTGAGTTTCCACCATTTGGGCGTTCGGGCTCAGGCTTTGGCCTCAGTTGTCGTTTTTTGTGAGGGAGTCGAAGGTCGAGGATGAGTAGTCGGTGTTGTGGGGCTACATTGTCTGATGGTATGACTTTAGCATCCTTAACGTGTTTCAGGTCTCTACTCTCAACTCTTTCAGGTTTGACGCAATTTTACATAACATTTTATATAAAGATTACATTTACTGTCTGGAAAATTATGAACCATCATGATCAACGTTCGTACTTTTGACACTGTATCTGTACAGATACAGCATATTTGGGAACACACACAAACCGTCATGTTTGAAGCTGTAGTGAGGAGGAAAACAAAGAGGGGAAAAAAATATTTACCTACTGCTCCATCACTACTTAAAGAAATGCAGAATTATGGATGTGTTTTCCTAATAAAGATACAGAGACACAGAGGAACAAAGTAGTTCAACAGCCTAAATTTGCAGTGCTAACCTTAATGCTAAGATTAGCTTCATGCTACATGCTAACGGCAAGCTTTGAGTGCCGGTTTTCACTTGTAGTGGACATAATCCCATGCCAAAACATTCAAAAGGACTTGATTTTGACTGGACTCTATTTGTGTGAGGCAAATATGCTGACAGTCCGCCAGAAAACGTCTAAAAAGAGTGAAAAAAATAACTTCCTTCCCCCCTTGCTAAGCCACACAGACTTGTATATCTTAAAAATCAATAAGGACTGAACTTTATTTGTGTGAGGCGAGAAAACGTCTAAAAAGAGTGAAAATAAAACAAAATCAACAGTCGTTCTTCCCTCTTGCTAAGCCACACCCCCTAGTATGACATGTTGCTGTTTGTATCTACTACAGACATGTATATCTTAGAAATAAATTGCCAAATTGGCTTACTTGCCCTTGATTCTCAGATAGTACCATATCTTTACCCTTCCATACAGCATTAATTATTGTTAGTGTTTCCTATAATTGATTAGGCCCAGGATGGAGATTACCAGATGATCCTAACTATGAACCAGGAATTTAACAAGATATTTTGACACAGTTGAACATCTCAATCGAACGTTTGGAATTAAACGCAAGACATGTGATCACTCCTGCTTTGTTGTAAGGAATTTACCAAAATAAACAGAAAAGTCGCAGACTCAGATTGGCATCAAAGGGCAGACAGAAGGAGCCTTCGGGACGGACGGATTTGTGATAAGAATGGGACGGGCGCCAGAAAAAAACTGGACTGTCGGCAGATGAGGCGCTGGCACAGTCCAGGTCCGTTTACCACAATGAGAAAGACTGTTGTTGAATTGACATGGGTAGCAGAGCTGTCATAATAATCAGTAGATTAACTTGAGAGCAAAAATGACATGGCTTTAGTATAAAAAATTGTAAGTAAGTCATTAAAAAATGTCTGAAAGCTCTCTGAACCCTGCGTATACAAACATGAACGTGTGTGTCCGCCCCTGTGTGCGAGCGCAGGGCTGACCAGATGCTCCGGTCTGCAGGGAGCTCTAATTAGCCGTGTGTTTACAGTCGCAGACGGACAGCCGAGCGAGGCCAGGGCTGCTGCGGGCCAAGAGCTCGTGAATGGCACAGTTTACAAAGGACAACACCCCGAAGGCAGCGGGCGACCACGCCGAGCAGACCCTCTCATGTCTGACCTGCTGCGAACAATGCACCGACAAAAAGGAGAATACATGGGTGCTTATGGGGAGGGGTTCCTGCAAGTATTTCTCAATTTTGGACAGTTTTAGTGCAATATGGTAGGCAGTTATTGGGCATGTTGATGTGACAATATTCTAAAGAGCCTATTGTTTGAAGTTGAGATGGTGGACAGGTAGGGTCTATGATGGTAACTATGGCAATCATCAAAAAAACGATTTTTTTTTACCTGGTTTATGCTAATATCTGAACCATCATTATCAAAATTCATATTTTTCTATATGAATACAGAAGGCATCTTTGGGAACACACACAAACCGTCACGTTTGAAGCTGTTGTGAGGAGAGGGAAAAAAATACCTGCTCTTACTGCTCCATCACTACTTAAAGAAATGCAGAATTATGGATGTATGTTCCTAATAAAGATACAGCGTCACAGAGAGGAGCAAAGTAGTTCAACAGCCCAAATTTATAGTGCTAACCTTAATGCTAACATTAGCTTCATGCTACATGCTAACAGCAAGCTTTGAGTACCGGTTTTCACTCGTAGTGGATATTATCCTGTGCCAAAACATTCAAAAGGATCGAGTCTGTAATTGGAACATGGAACAAAAATTGGCACATATTTCATTGTCTTCACTGTCAGCAAATATAAACTAAGTTCTAATTATTTCCATGTAACAGTCTGTAAAAGTTGTGACAATATTCATAACCTGGGATTAATTGAAAGGAGTTTGAATATTGCAGGTTGTAGAATCTATGTTTCTCTCCCATAGAGTTGCCTTGGCCCCTGCCCTCCATCTGAAATAATTGCATCATCACACTCTAGATCTAGAACGTGAACGCAACCTATTTTTTACATATTGAGCAAGTAGTTTTCTCTTAATAATATACCTAGAGTTGATGCACGTTTGAGAAATCCTTCATATTCAGTCAAAACTGAATATGAAAAATAATCAAAACTGTGCTATATGAACTGCTGTTGGTACTTGGTATCATTTCTATTTTAAGTAGACCTTGAGCTTGATCTAAGTCAATTTCTTTTGGGTTTCTGGTAGGTTTTCTCTGCTGATGGAGCCATCTCCAGGACAATGCAGTGAAAACCTACTAGTCACCTTTGGATCCTGGAGCATCATCAATAAACACTATTTTTTCTGCATAAAAAGTGCCTTTTAAGGTAAATAAACAAATAAATGCAAGTAAGACTGTCTGTGAACAACCATTAATCAAAGGGAAACTCCATGCATTTGGACATAAAGAAACATTTACTAAAAAGTCACAGCAATAATCACGTTTTCCAGGGTTCAAAGCAAACTGGTCAAGTCGGTTCTACTTAAACCGACAGAGACCCAGTCCCGGATGATGTGGCTTATATTTCATCGCTTCTGTCATAAAGCGCTCATCTATAAATCCTTCAGTTTTTATTACGGCCCTCCAGCAGGAATGCCTTGAGATCGGGGGCTGCATATTGATACTTGGGGATTTACAGTGGTGCGGTGCTGGTGGTGGTGTGTCTGAGCGCTCCAGCTAAAATGGGATCTTCCTGTTTTTCCTCAGAGACAGTAAGGTCATAAAAAACCTGGTCGGCCCAGTCAGAGCTGTTCTTTCCTGATAACGCTAGAACACACGCCTTTCCTCTCGCTCCATTCCCACATAGTTAGTAGGGTTCTTCGGCACAAGCCACATATTAACCATTAATCCTCTGCTCTCTGTAGCTCTCTCCAGCCCCAGACTCGTGGGTCTGGTCTCTGCCCACTGTTTGCGCTTGTTATCCAAAAGACGTTTCCTCTCCGCACTGATCCCCACCCTTCACTTTTGTTCTGGCATTTTACTGGCTCTGTCTTTCCATTCTCCTGGTCTATCGCTATCTCTCTAAATCACCGGCTTCTTCCTGGAGTATTCCCTGGTTTTCGCTAGTCCCCTAACAGCTCTAGTTCTTCCTGTTGCCATTTCTGAGCCTTGCTTCATTTGTCTCGCTCGATTTGTCCTAGATTTTATAGTTCTCTGTGGCTCCAGTGGTTCACAACAAGTGCTTTCTTGTCTCCTCCCACTGTAACCAAATTTGCATTAGATGAGATGAGCAAACTTGATCCTTCAAGTAACTTTGGACATATGCTGTATTTTAATTTAGTTTTAGTCTGTTATTTAGGTTTAGTCAGTTTTAATAAACAAAAAAAATCATATAAATTTAGTTGACTAAATCTAAAATGAATTGGGCCAACTTTACTTTTATATAATTGTACTTAAATGCAATAATTCTCTCTGCTTCATGGAGCTTCTGCCATATGAACAAAGCACAGACCTGTTCCTTTGAGCTTGAGGCTTTTTCAAACTGTAGTTTGATGTTTACACATTTTAGTCCCTTCTTTTCATTGTTATTTTGTCTCATTGACTACTTTTATACTTAGTTTTAGTAATTTTTGGTCAGTAAAAATATTACATAGACTAAAATTATTGAAGAATATTAGTTGTTGAAATTCAAACTAAAAATTCACAAGATCATCCTCAAAACGTACATTTCTGTAAAACCTCAATCACTCAATCAGATTTATTATTGTGCATATTAAAATAAGCTCTTCGATATGTGAGGACACAATATCACCGAATAACAACGAAGAAAATTCCTAGTCTGTGAAACCTTCATTGACAATAATAGCTTTCAAAGATGTCCCTTTGCATTCCACTGAAAAACCTATTGACTTTCAGTTTTGAGCACATGACAATTCGCACTTTTCGAGAACGCGGACAACTATACTGTACTGTATGAACGACATTACAATACGGTAAATACAACAGATGGGAGGCGAGAGGTTTGGTGTGAGAAAAGGAAGGATTCTCTGTGTGAATGGGTGAATATTCATGGGGGCCAGGGGGTTGAATCGGGGAAGGATTGGTTCTAAGTTGTAAGGCGCTTTGTGTTACATTCTTGCATTCACCTTATTTAGCCCCGCCCACTTTTGTTGTAAAAGCAAAGTAAATAAGTTTGTGTGGCTCAGGTTTAGTTTCAGTGGAAGGACGACATGAAAAAAGTGACCTAAAATTATTTTATTTTTC
>OMNZ01091522.1:0-14153 GCA_900303255.1 Lesueurigobius sanzi | reverse complement strand
TGCTCTTCCAGGATGTGGACAGGAATCAATAAAGATACAGGTACTGACTTGCACAAAGTGAGCTTAGGTGTCGATGCAGTCAAAAAATATAATCCGAGGCACTCTGTTATGAAAAAATATAAAAAATCCTTTATTGTTACATGGATTGCCAAGGATTCAAAATATATATATGGGTCAGATTTTCATTTACTACACAATTCTCCCATTTTCGGACTGTCCTCTTTCTAATAGTGCCTTTTGTGCATTTAGAGCTGAAAAAAGTTATTTTTCATGTGGCCTGTGGTGATGACTTCAGTTTCAGGTTTGGGTTCTTGGTAATGGACCATACTGTACTGGCAGGCCTTCATTTAACAGACAGTATGTGTTGTAACGTGAGACTCTTTTACTTTTACACTGCCTAAATACTACACAATCAAAGCAGAAAACGTATATCTTTCCTCTTCATTTTGAAGGTGCTGGGGCTAGTATGTTGGGCCAAAGATTTAGGGTTTACTGACAGTGACGTCCTGCTACAGGTTAGAACTCATTTTAAACTAAAATAACAGTGTCTAATGTTAAACAACATTTTGGCTCTTCCTGTGCTTATTTTTTAACTGTTTGTGTGTTATTAGGTATTAAACTCGTTATCATCATTTTAATTCAGTAATCCAGCACAGTGATTGGGTCGATTCTCTTTTTTAGTTTGGTCTGTGGGGGAACATCGCTTGATGTTAACGTTGTACGACAAAATTATTGTTATTGTCCAAAACTGACCTGCTCCGACCACAGGTTGTGAATCACCTTTTTCAGGAGTGTTGGTCTTGCACTGGAATGAAGTTTTTTTTAATGAAAATTGATTTTAATTTTTGTCTGTCTGGGGAGAATTGTGTAGTAAATGAAAATCTGACCCATAAACATATATACAGTACATATTTTATAGAATAAGAACAAGAGGACAGGGCTCAGTGTACCGTACTTCTCCCAGTGTGATTGGTCCTAAGGCAGCCTAAGCTCATTATTGCCCTTTCATATTGAAAAACAGCAGATGAATATACAGCCATATACAGATTTAAGATATTCTGTTGTGTAATTTAGCCATTTCTGGTGCATCTTATCTAGTACCGTGTCAACAAACACTCTCAATTCCTGTATTGCTCAGTACTGTACTTTATGAAAACAATCCATGACATTGCTTTCTTCCCTCTTTGCAGTGCACCTTGGGGCTGACATCATGTGTGAGTGAGTTACCACAAGAATCTGGCGCGCCACGCTGGGAGCACAGAGGGCCCATTCTTAGCCTCGGTGGGCCGGGAGAGGTGACGTTGTGACCGAGGCAGAGAGGAGAGAGAGCGGAGAGGGAGGTGGGGGCCAGCCCGACAACACAAGGAAACAGGAACAGAAAGTGAAGACTAGTGTCAAGATCTGCCTTTTGTGAGCGGAGCTGCTGGGGAACCCGTGCCAAAACGGCAACTAGCGTGAACTGTGCGGGACGTCTGACCTTCCAGTGAAAGGGTAAGGTGCCACTTTACATCGGAATCTCAAATGCTGGAAAGTTTTATTTTGTAAGTTGTTGTGAAGTGGTAAGGAAAGCTTGAAGAACATTGGCTGTGTTGTTGTTGTTTTGGCACGGCGCTCCCGTGGCCGTGTCTGACAGGATGTTTGACAGGCGCTGAAGATAAGCAGATAACTTTCTTCCTGCCTTTGAGAGCTGGAGACCCAACTCCAATCAACTCCTGCATCTAGGATTGTTTTTTAAAATAAACCCCTCAAAATATCTAATCTCGGGAGTCAAATCAGACAGCACCTGCACTGCTCCTACATGCAGGATTCAATTTGTTCTGAAAGGCTTGACTTCTCTTGCACTTTTGTCAAGTTGTACACTATTAGAATGAAATTGTGTGCAAAAATGTGTCTTGATAAGTTAAAATGACTACAATTAAGTATTTTGGACCCTCATTTGTCTAATTCTGACTTGCCAAGATCTGCATTTGCCTAGAAATTACAGTATTTTAGTGTAATTAGATGTTTTTACTTGCTTTAGGTGCAAAAATACTTTCATTAGCAGATAATTTTACATACCTACTCAAATCATAGTTCTTATTTCAAGAAAATTAAAACTATTTTCATATTAGTGCTTCCAGTGTATATAGTTTAAAAGTAATATCATTTTTTTTTTGAGAATTCCAAATAGTTCCATGAACACCAATGGAAACTGAAATGGAGCCACAAGGCCAGTTTAGTTTTTTGCTCGGATAAGATTTGATAAATAAAGGCGGTTGTGTTAGAAAGGGCATCTTGTCTCAAAAACAATTTAATAAGGACCTTGCACCCAATGAGTCACATGATTAAATGCCAATCTCTAAAAGTATGATATGGTAGCATTAAATAAGAATAAATCTGTCCTGAAATGCATTTGATTATTGTTGCCTTTTAGTTTAGCAGTTCATAGTTCAGGCTTCTATGAATGTGGGTGGGGCATTCTCAAAAAGTTGATGGCAAACTAAAGCTGGATTTTTGTCAGAAAGAAATTCAATTAAATATTTTTCGAAATAGTTCAGTTTACTGGTTTCTTTTGCGTTGTCTAAATTGTTTTACAGCGCTTGCAGTTCTTGGACATCTACACTGCAAAAAGTGATATCTTGAATTAAGTATTTTTTTTACCTCAAGGCGAGACACGGCAGGTGAAACCATCGATTTTTCACGTGGTGGGCAATTTCGAGATGTTGTTCGGTTCTGAAACATCGTAGCTAACACGTTAAAGTAGAAAGATGAACAATCTCACCCTTTACGATGGTTATTTTATGTAGTTTCATCGAGCCACGGACCAGGGAATGACTCCAGTGGCACTTTTTCCTTCGCCTCATGCTCCTCTCACCTGCGTGTCCAGCATAAATATTGACATATTTGGTATTATCCACGTGGAGTGTGTAAAGTCCACGACAAGATGCTGTATGTCGTATATGATAATATCCTCTCTGTGACAAGCTAGTGAAGAAAATCTGCGGGCAACATTTCGCTACTAAACTTAATAAATAAAGTAATTCTGTGGCCCCATGCATGAACCTGGTATACCACAAATACTCAAAAACTTCAATACATTGCATTAATGAACACAGCTTTACTTTAAATCTCAATTTTGTCAGATTAACATTCATGTGGTATATCAGGTTTATGCATGGGGCCAGATTAAAAGTAATGCTGTGTTCATTGACGCAATGTATTCAAGTATTTGAGTATTTATGGTATATCAGGTTTGTGCATGGGGCCACAGAATTTATCAGCAAACCACATTTATGCTTTACTCTTGCATCAAGATCTTCCCTTCAGTAGCACCAACAGTCTTGTACTTAACAATATTCTGAAGATTTGGTTCGGTTTTGAATCCAAAAAACAAGCCAAAATATGAACTTTTAACAGATGTATTCACTAATAAGTAGTTTATTTAAATATTAAAAATTCACTCTGAACAAATCTTTGTACCTACTATAAAATAAAACCATACATTTTAATCTGGCTTTAGCGACTATTTAGATTTTGTTGCTGAAAATATAGGCAATTTTGGTCATTTTTACACATGAAATGCTTCATTTTTATATGAAAACATAAAATGACAGAAAACTTGAAATATATTTTTTTCTCATATTTATGTCAATAATACACAGCAAAAGCTTCAAATCAAAATCAATCAATTAAAAAAAACAAAGAAACCCTATTCCCCTGTAGTGTCTCGCCTTAATGTGAGTATTTCTGACCTGCCAATTAAACATTCTGCCAATGGAATGAGACTTTTTGCAGTAAAAATAAGGAGGGAAACACCTTATTTGCAGTACAATGACATCACTTTTTGCAGTGTATGAAACTAAAATGCTTTCTGAAACAAAACGGATAACACTAATTTGTCATACCATTGTGCATGAAGCATCTCCCTACTGGCCCCTGATCAGATATTCAAACTCGGGGCTACGTTTTGTACAGTGAGCTCGGGGGCAGGTCATAAAACATTCCTGCCATGCCTTCTGTCGCAGCTTTGAGCCTTTTAGGTCACATACGTTCCTTAAAAAGCAGAAGGGGGCTGAGACGTTGCAATCATAACATATTTCTCATGCAGGCCTTTCCTGGCTTTGTGCGTCCAGAGCAATGACCTCTTCCTGTGCTGTGTGGGCCGCAGGAAAGCACCGCGTCTTGGAATGCAAGAGCACAAATAGTAATCCAGCATTGTAATGGAGTCAAGTGATGAATGGGCTAGTTTGTTGCTTTATAGTTACGCTTTTTGTTTGTTAAAAAGAATGACCTATTAATAAGCTGGGGAAGTATAATTATTATGCATCTTTACTATTCAGGATTATGTGGTGTTTCTTTACAATCTTCTTTACAGTGGTTTTACAGTTTAGTGACCCAGTGGCTGTTTGGGCACCTTTACTTTCCAACACAATTCCAACTCTATTACGCTCCAAGATCAATTCTTTTTAGGGTTCCGTACCAGAAACTTACCAGAAATGCTCAAATTTTGATCATGGAGATTGAAAGTAAAGGTGCCCATAGAGCCACTGGGTCACTAAAAGGTCAGAAATGTATTACTTTTGTCAGTAACTGAGGAATATAATATATTACTTAAGCAAAATACAGTAATATATTAGTCATTACAATTTAAGTAACCCCTCCCCCAATAGGATGCAGCACCAAATCGTGTAGCTATTAACATCATCAACAAAACACAAAAGAATCTTTGACTGCACTTTTGCTCGGTGGTATTATTGTCACTATTTTTTGTTTATATTTTGTCAAAAGTAACTCAAATGTAACTCAAACTCAGTTACATGTTTGCAGCAGTAATATGTAATACAAACATATTACAATTTTAAAATAACTTGCGCCTTTAACTTCCACCACTGTAACTGTGTTAAATAGCTGTAACAACGAGCTTCTGTTGGCCCTTCATGCTGTGACTGGCCTATTGATAAGAGGATTATTATATACTAATGTGGTAACCACCAGTGTGGCCACAGCTGCAGTTATTCAAGTATAATACAATAATGCGTTAGTAACATTTATATTTAGAGTCTATTTGAGACGACATTCTTCGATCTTGACCAATGCTATAATAAGGAAAGACTTTTCTGTCTGAGTCATGTACAGGTCTCGTCTGTCTGACCACAGTCGCTTCATGTCTCACTAAAAACATGTACCATGTGTCATCTTCTACAGGTATCTTTTTTTAAACATGAGTTTACAGTAAAATACATCATAGCAGTATTGTTACTGGCACAGCGCCTGGGAAGAAGGAAAGGTTTGTGTGACTAAAGTGGTTGACTCTGCAAATACAAGTTAAGCCATAATTTCTCAATTCTGATGCAATTTTTTGTGCAACTGATAAGAATGTGAGAATAAAGCACAAAATAATAATAACTAAATCAGGAAAGGCTTCTGATGTAAAACTGAAAAAGTGTCAAGTCAAATAATTTAAGGCTGTTAAATTAAACTAGTTAATTAGTTAGTCGATAAAGAACCGTAAACTGTAAAAATCATCATATTACATTGTTTAAATAGTGAGCACTCATTAGTTATTTTATACCAGAGCCAGTAGAAAGCTTTACCCTTCCCCTGAACCTAATTTTCTCACATTTGCTGGTGGGGGGCTTTTATAGGAGTTCCCTTGACTGTGTATGCTCTGAGATGCTTAGTTTCCTGTTGAGCATTTGAAGCGTTAGCAAATAGTTTGTGGGTAAACTCATTTCACACTTGAGGTGCTGCAGGTGCACGTTCCTCCGAGTGCAGAAGCCACAAAGGATCAAAATACAAAGTCACTCTCTTGGCTCATGGTGAGATCTGTAGAGCTGAACTGATGGGCGTGAGACAAAAGCCTCAAACTAACGTGTGTGTGTGTTGAAAAGTCCATTATTATGTGTTTTCACGTTTTGTTAAACTACTACCAGCTGGACATTTGTATTTTGAGTTCTCAAAAGTCAAAATGATGCATCCGTGCCCAGGGAAAAGACGAAGAGAAGTTCCACTGTTTTGTTCATTTACCTGCACTGTTCCCAGCGAAATGGAGAGAGAGACACATTTTAAAAGTAAAAAATCTAGCTCCCTCCTCCTCCCCCACTGATTGGACCTGAAAGCCCCTCCTCGTTCCCTGTGTACGCACTCACACTGGCCGCTTTAAACTAAACAAACAAACAAAAAAGTGTGCTGGATGATTGACAGGTCAGTTCAAAAGGAAACTCCTCCCAAATGAGGAATGGCACGTTCACATATTATGAGACTTATACTAAGAGCATCCTACAGACATTACCTTTAAGTTTACTCTATCAAGACGTCCTCAAATGGCATCACTTTAGCTTCATGTTACAAAAAAAAATAAAAATGATGATAATCGATTACCAAAATAATCATTAGTTGCAGCCCTATTACATTTGTACACTTTTTGTAACACTTTGAGAAGTAACAGAGGAAAAAAACAACATTGGTTTAATCTTTGTTGAGATGAAACTTTGAGGCATAAATATGTAAATGAAATTAAAAATGAAGTAAGAGAAAGTAGAATTGCAAGTGTAAAAATAGTCCAAAGTCCTATCCCTTTAAAAGCAGTGGAATAGCTGCAATCCTACTTCCATAAGAACTGCAGACTTTATCGGCAGTGTCCGATGGGAGCCATTATCCGTCTGTATTCAGATGAAACTCCTCTCCTCCTCCCCCTGACACTCTCCAGGCCTTTTAGAGAGACGTTACCTCCATCACTGTCTAACCTTTTCCTCTCGCTCTCTGAGACATCTTTCTCCTGTGTTTTTTTTTCCTGCCAATGCACCGTCCTCCTCTTCCTCCTCCTCCTCCTCCTCAACGGGACCCCTCTGCTCTCTGCCCTGGACCCTGAATGACTTGTGTGCAGCTTTTAATGAGAGGAACCACTGAAAACGTGGAGCTGACACGGCTGCACGGAGACGCTACAGCCACTGGCAGATGGACGGACAGAAGGCAGAGAGGGACATGATTGACAGACTTTTTATGTTAAATGGCCAAAGAGTTGGATCTAAAAATAGGATGTTTAGAAGAAGAAAGTTATTGATTTTAGATTCATTATTCATTATGCTTTGTAGGAGGGATTTGGCAGGGCGTTACCAGCTTTGTGTCTGTTATCCCAGACTCGCACTCAGGGGCGTGTCTGAGGGCTGGCTAGGAGTAGCACAACCCATCCCTGCAATCTGAATGGCCTCCCCACGCAGTATTGATCAATACCTATGAGAAATAAGTAAAAATGGATGTGAATAAGAACAAGCTCTTGCATCTAAAGCTGGCCACACACTAGAGGATTTTTTTTGCCAGATTTTTACTCTTTCTGAATCTGAGGAGGCGTGGCTCACTAAAAACTTTCTCTCATGCCATGATCTATGGTGGACTCCTCATATGTGTGTATGTGTCTGTCCTTAAGTGTGTGTGGTCTGTGCACAGATTTTTAGTCTCAAAAGATTTTAAATGCTGTAGTGTGGGGCCACCTTTAGTGGACCATGAATGCTGAAATATAAGGTGAGACACTGCTGGTGAATAGGGAAAAAATAATAACTTTGTGATACCAAATCAGAACTTTTGCTGTATATTATTGACATAAAGATGAGAGGAAATTACGCGGGAATCTCTTAAGAATGGGTAGAGTCAGATCGCAAACAGTTTTTCAGAGGAGATGATGGAAATCTATTTCTCAATTAAGCTAGTTATTAGTGAATAAATCTGTAAAAATTCACATTGTTTTTTTGGGAAATAGATATTACAAAATCCTTTACAAACGAGAAGTTGTCACCACAATTTGTGAAAAATGCTTTTAGAGAAAATGGCCTTTGTTTGTTTATTTGGTTGGGACAGTGCATGTTAATGAACACACATGTAAACACACCACTCCGGATTGTTATCCATCTAAATCTATGGTTAAGATTGAATCAGTGCAATAATTAAACACCCTATTGTGAAGATAAGGTCATTTATCTATTTCCAGGAGAAATTGTATACACTAAGAGAGTAAAACCACAAAATTGATTCTTGCCTGCAGTGTCTCCCATTAATTGTTGAATAACACTAGTCTATAACTGCTAGTAGACTCTTTAGTACATTATGTCAGACTGGTAAGCTAATCAGAGCTGCTAATGATTTGTTATGGCATTTTGGCCATAATAAAGCCATTTTCATGTTTGAAGATATTGCCATATTTTGTAACTTGTGATTGCAGTAATCAGTGTTGAAGAATGAGAAACCTTGACAGTTTTGTTTACATTAGTAACCAATGTTTTTGTTTACTGTTGAGGGTTGTTAAAACTTGGATTTCGAGCATTTGTAATTTTTGTTGTTGTTGGTCATGTTTGTTATGGACTTGTCTTTGTCTCTGTGTGTGGTAAACAGAGGTGGAAACAGACAGATAGACCTGAGGGGGCAAGAGCCAACATTAAGCCAAGATAAACTGATAAAAGAAATTCTCTCATTTTCTCTTTCAATGCCTTTTGTTTTGTTTTTCAGTGACAGAGTGTTCAAAGGGAGAAGAAGCATAATCAAGCAAAAGGCCAAGAACGGAAGAAAAAACTCCCAGAGACGACAAAGCGTGCAAATGTGAGAGGAATGCATGAACCGCATCAGCAAACTTTTCCGTGACTGCCTTGAGATAAGGATTGTCATAACGGATTTCAAAGTTTCTAAGTTACAAACAAGCGCTTTTGGGCTTGCAGTTTTGACAGACATTTTAAGGAAGGCTCGCAGCAATTCCTGTCTTGCGTAAACACACTGCGCCATCAGAAAGAGGAACATGAAAGCCAGCTAAAGCCACTGATATGTCTGGCTGCGTTAATTAGCTATTTCTTAATTACGTCGGTGTCGGAAAGCCCACACTCTTTTTTACGCTTTGAAGGATTCGCATACACTTCTCCTAGACACCTCAAAAATGGACAAAGTTGAGGACTTTTTCAGGCAGTTGTGGAGCTTAGTAACGGACAAACACCACCAAGGCGTCTTCAACACTGTGTGCCTGGTGGTGCTGCTCATCTTGCCCCTCCTGGTCATCCTCACCACCTTCATCGTGTGCTGCCACTGCTGCTGCTGCCGCCACGCCGCCGGATGCTGCTGCTGCTGCTCTGGCCGGGACTCCATGGCAACGGCAAGATCGGAGACAAAAAAGAAGAAAAATTCGCCAAACGCGGACGACCTGTGGATCTCGGTCAAACCGGGGGCCATGACGGCGGACAGGGTCGCGCTGGGAATGGTGTAAAAATAGTGGACTTTGTGTGTGTGTGGGGGGGGGGGGGGTTACAGTGAGTTCAGAAAGTGTTCATGTCGGCCCTTTATTTATTCTAGTTATGATGTTGAAGTCTGATATTGAAAATGTTCTTGTTTCAAGTATTATTTTTTATTAACCTCTTAAGCCCTGCTGTGTATACATATACTCTGGAAGGCTTTTTAACAGCTTGTAAAATGTTCATATTGCTCTCAAATTATATGAATGTCTATGGGGAGACTGTAGATGTGAATATTTTCAAGAAAATCATACTGGGCATGAGTAATTGAGGTTGAAAGACAGAAAATATGAATACTGCCTAAAAAAAAACACACATTACAGCAGGTCAGCAGCTTGTTTACATTGTAAAGAAGCAAATAAACATCATGAATAGTAACTACAGCTAATTATTGACTTTTTGCCAACTGTTTATCTCTGTAACAATAAATAATTGAAAAGTTATTGAGGTTTCGATTTAAAATAGTCTAGGCGGAATCACATTATTATAAATAGGGCACAATTTGGCACCTTTTGGCCCAAAAAAATTCAAATTTCATTTTCCAAATATATAAATTCCTATTTATATATTTGGTCATAAAATACAGTTTTTCCAAGAAAAAAAAATACACTTTTTAAAAAAATAGATTAAAATAAACAAGGATTGTCTCTAAAAGTGGCAAGTCCCCAAAAATGGGGACTCTAGGGCTTAAGAGGTTAAATTTTAAATATGATTTTCAGACTCAAATTTTAGCGACATCACCTCAATGCTGATTGGTTTAATTAATTGCCATTAGACTTTTACAAACAAACAGCTTTGCCTCATGATTCACCCCAATTGTCAAGGCTGAATGTGGGCTTTTTTTTTTTACTTTGACATTGAAACCAAGATATTAAGAACAAAATATGACACAATATGACAATAACTGACCACTGTAGAAATGATTACACTAGAAATGTCTAATTTCGATGCTATTAACCACAACAATCCAAAACTGCTAGTGTGCTAAACACCTCCTGCCTCTCATGTCAGTCCGGCCCTCTCTTTCCTCATTCTCCTGTAATCCACGTCTTCTTCACTTTAGCTGCGGCGCTTGGCAGAGGGCGATATGTAAATGTGCGCGGCTGATCAAAGCACTCCTCCGCTGGATGTTCGCTCCATCCGTCTCTCTCCCAGGACTCTCCCTCCGCCTGCCAACGGAACGGCATCCACGCGCCCGTGCCCAGCGCCAGCCTCAGTCATTAAAGTTTCATCTGCGCACCGGGCCCCGAGGCTCTGATGGGTGCGGTGATGGATGGAGGTGGCTGGAGGTGGATGCTGGGATGGCGAGGCGCGAGAGGGTCATGGCGAGGAGCATGGGAAACTGTGTCAGGAGGTTTTGAGGAGGCGTGACTGTAGGTGATCTTACGAGGAACAGGCTGGAGCCATGAGTGGAAAGGGGAGTTCGGATTTAGCGGGAGGTCAATGGGGTGTAGTTGATCACATGGCTATATTAACCTCTTAAGCCCTGCTGTGTATGCATATCCTCTGGAAGGCTTTAACAGCTTGTAAAATGTCTAAAATGTTCATATTGCTCTCAAATTATATGAATGTCTATGGGGATACTCTAGATGTGAACATTTTCAAGAAAATCATAGTGGGCATGAGTAATTGAGGTTGAAACACAGAAAATATGAATTCCACTAAAAAAAAACACACATTACAGCAGGTCAGCAGCTTGTTTTCATTGTAAAGAAGCAAATAAACATCATGAATAGTAACTACAGCTAATTATTGACTTTTTGCCAACTGTTTATCTCTGTAACAATAAATAATTGAAAAGTTATTGAGGTTTCGATTTAAAATAGTCTAGGCGGAATCACATTATTATAAATAGGGCACAATTTGGCACCTTTTGGCCCAAAAAAATTCAAATTTCATTTTCCAAATATATAAATTCCTATTTATATATTTGGTCATAAAATACAGTTTTTCCAAGAAAAAAAATACACTTTTTTAAAAATAGATTAAAATAAACAAGGATTGTCTCTAAAAGTGGCAAGTCCCCAAAAATGGGGACTCTAGGGCTTAAGAGGTTAAAAATGTGCACTCAGGCTGTACTTTTCTCTATCATATATAATGAAAGGAGATTACTACAGACCTACACTTTTATGTGTTCAAGAATAGCACAACTGATTGAGACAAATAGAACGGGCTTGTATTGGGTCTGAAAACTGATGTCACTATAACATACATTTTTTTCCTTTATTCATATTGAGTGAAATTGGCTCAGTTTGAAAGAGCGTTCATCTACGTCAGTGGTTCTCAACTGGTATAGGGCTGGGTCCCGTTAAATGATACCAGTATGGTATTAAGGTACCAATGGTATTAGGGTAAAACTGGTACCGAAAAGATATTGTTGAGACAGCACTAAAGAAAGTTACTTGGCTGTTTCTGTGCAAATAAATGATAAAACAAATGAAAAGAAATGGTCTTTTATGGAAAAATTTCCCCTTATTATGCTGTTTTGTAATTCTAGATGACCATTAATTTAGTATACAAGTGTTAAGATACAATCTTTGTCAACTGGACAGGTTTTTAGATTTGATTTCATTCTGGGTTAGTGCTAGATAGTCAGCTCGGGAGGGACAGTCTGCTGTAATTTTGGACAGATCTATGAGTTGGTTTGTCTGAAACTATTCCTAAACCTAGCCCTAACCTTAACAATATCCCCATAACTTAATTTTTGTCATTTTTGTCATCTCAAGTTTTCACAGCAGGCCGTCCCTCCCGAGCCGACTATCTAGCATTAGCCCTCCTACCTGGGACGTTCCTCCACTCGATTCCAGTCTCAACTCCTAGCTGATGGTGATAGTTGGATGACTATTGAAATGTTCTAGATAAGAATGAAATCAAATCTAAAACCTGTCCTGTTGACAAAGATTACCTGGATGTTTAAACATGAACCTACATAAAATGATTTAGTATAGGTATCGTTAAAGTACTGGTATCGAAAAACTGTAACTGTACCCAGCCCAAGTCAGGACCCTCCACAACAGTTCTGTATTTTCTCTTGGATTATTGTTGATTTATGCATTCAGTAAGCTCAGAGTAGAAATTATGATCAAGTCAACTCAAGCAACATCAGAACATAAATAATGAAAAAAAAAGCTCCCTGGAAAAGTCTTGCCACCCACTGAAGATGGTTCCATGACCCCCTTTTGTGTCCCGAGCCACCTGTTGAGGACCACTGACCTACGTTGACTATGTGTGGCTGTAGTTTGTGAGCGAGTAAATAAAGACTGCCATGACATGAGCTTGAACAGGACAAACATAATTGAGTAAGTAGTATTGTAGATAGGATAGATAAGAAATGAGTATGATTTCGGTATCAGACTGAAGGTAAAATAGAATGAATTAGAGGATACTTCCTGAACAAGAAGGATTTAAGGCACATATTTGACCGTGTAAATACTTCATTCGTATTCATGCTGTAGTGTTTCCTGGCTGTGTTTACAATGTTGTGAACTGAGCGTATGGTACATAAGAGACTTATGGTGTGACTGAACACTGTATGTGACTGTGAATGTGACAGGGCTGCGGTCACGGGCTCAAATGGATGGTCCGGTCTCATCAAAGGGCTTTCACTATATGTTACTGGAGATTTTCAGGTTTTCATATGGAAAGGTCAGGTTACATCAGCACAGCAGCTTAAAACACTTTTTTGGTTTTGTACTTTGGAGTCCAAACCTAGCCTCAGTAGACTGCACTGTTCCAAACCATTTTTATTTTTTAAACCAACCTCTGTAGCACTATTGAATGTTTTTTTTAAATTAAAATCTTGGCAAAATGCTGTATTTGAGCATTTGGTCTGTATTAATAATGGCACTCACTTTTATTTTTTGTATTTTGTATTTGTAGATGTTATCGTCTCCATATTTGCATTATAAATAGATATAACTAATAACCAGATGTCAACACAGAAGTTGAGACCACTCAGATAACATTAATTCCAATGTCATTTTGCAGATGTGAACAAGTTAATCATTGTCTGCATCCCTATTTTGATAGCTGAAATGCCCTGATTGCAGTCCTGGCGTGACTCTGTGTAGATTGAATGGATGAATTTTGAGAGCTTTTTGTTCTTGGGACTCTGGCGTGAAACTCTACTTTGTATTTGAGGAGTTATTTAAGAACAATTGAGAGAGAAGACTGTAAGGCCACAGCACTCCACCGTCTCTGCTGATCGACTGAGAAGGATTCCAGTCACAATACTCACGCTGAGAACAAAACACACATGAAACAAGCAGCTTTTGGATTTTATTTTTTACCTTCAGGCAAAATACAGTGTGACAAAGCTGGACATGTTCACTATGAGCTGTATTGAAATGTTATGCTGGTGCTGCAATTACAGTATATGCAAAATGATCTTCTGTTTGGTCCAAACTTTGTCTGGTGCAAATTATTGAAGCATTATGTACTCTATTTTTGACTCAGTCATCAAGAAATGTAAACATTTTTATTAGTAGTAAAATGTTTCTATTTACTTACCCTAGACTGTAAAAGAAGTCTATGCTTCTAAACCAGTGGTTCTCATGGGGTAGAGGCACTATTTACAGTGGGTCGCAAGCATAATGTACATGGCAGTAGAGTATTTTTAAGGTTTAATTATTATTAATTTGATTTTCTCCATTTTTTAAGTGCTATAAGATGTTTCTTTCTTAATGTAAGTGCAAATGTCCTCAACATTTCAGCTTTACAGACTTATGCTCATGCTTATTCAACAATACATTTGTGGGAAAATACCATATTTTACATTATTCAATTTATTTATTTATTATTCAACTTATTTGGGTCGAGGTTTGTCATTCTACGGCAGTGGTTCCCAACTTTTTCTCCTAGAAGCCCCCTCTGTTCAGGCTGGATACAGGTGGGCCCCCCCATTCCAAA
>OMNZ01091517.1:24227-34750 GCA_900303255.1 Lesueurigobius sanzi | reverse complement strand
CCGTGGGGCATTACAAAGCATGAAGTCATTAAATGAATTGTGTCAAAAATAAGGCCTTAAATGTAATTAAAAAGCATTAATGAAATACATTTTAAATATGTTCTGATTTGTGGCGTTTGTAGCATTACAATGGTATTAAAAAGCATTACATTCGACTACCTGTATAAACCCTGTATAGGCAGTGCATTAGTGTGCAGGGCAGGGCACACCCATGTTCAAACAAACTCTATCTAAACCATTAAACACGTAACTAATGACTTCCCGTCAAAGTATTTTCTTCCCAAATGAGGCTCCTGCGTGCTTCCTTGAGTCGGCTTATCTGTCCCATTCAGCTTGTGTGCTTTGTTAGACAACGTGTCTCTTAGTCACTGTGTTCGGAGCGGTCTCTGGGCCATGCTTCACACATTGTGTCAATCATGCTTGTTATCTGGTGACATTGTGGTCAGACTGCTATTTAACTTTCATTAGTGTACTGTCACATTCATGAGCCTGTGTTAATTATTCTTCAGCAGCCAATGGAAACGGATGTGGTTGCAGTACTTCATGTCAGCTTCCTCTTTTTGCTGACCCCGTTCTCCTCTTTCTCTGTGTGCTAATGGGTCATGCCCAGGTGATGGTAGCCGAGGCCCTGGACATTAGCAGAGAGACCTACTTTGCCATTTTGATGGACCGTGCCTGTAACGGGCCTGTGATGGTGGGAAGTCCCCAGGGAGGCATGGACATTGAAGAAGTAGCTGACAAATCCCCAGAACTCATCTTCAAGGTATTGTCATCATTTCTGGGTGCGGGTTTTGCAGTGTATAAAGAACTTGCAGTGTGTTCTGTTACAGTAAGGTTGAGGAATATTTTAATCATGTTTATTTATTGTACTTTTAATACATTTTATTGTCTTCTTAGTAAACCAAATTTTAAAAAAATGTTTACGCCTGAAACCAACAACACACCTTTTTAGATTAGATAGAGCTAGTTGAGATTGGATGTAAAAATGTTCTTATTTGTATAGCACTTTTTCATATGACATAGTCACACCCAAAGCGCTTCACACATGAAAGGGAGGGGGCTCATTCAATCCATGCTGTAAGCTACATTTTTGTAGCCACAGTTTCCCCTGGGGTAGACTGACAGAAGCGAGGCTGCTCACATCTGCCCCAACGGTCCCTCTGACCACCACCAACCACTCACACATAGGCATTGGGTGAAGTGTCTTGCCCAAGGACACAACGACAGTCTGCAGCTGCAGGAGCCGGGATTCGAACCCCCGACCTACCGATCATGAGACGACCCGCTCTACCATCTGCGCCACTGTGGCCCCGTTAACTACTGTTTGTCTACAGCACACTTCAGCCTCCAGCCGCGCAGATAGGCAATTGATAGTTACCAATATTATTGTTTTTTGTCAGATGCCCATAGTATTGTCAGCAAAATATACTTCTAAAACTGCTTGTTGCTTGTAAAATTGCGATGTCGATTCGATATAGATTCATCTTGCAGCCTTAGATATATTATTTAGTACGTTTCTCCTTTATCCGGACCTGCATTGCTCAGTGTTCTTTGGGATTGTTGGTAGGTAAAACATAAAGTCTGATCATACTGAAAACCGCGGAACATCTCCTGTTAAAGCAGTGCACCCGGCTCTATTAAAACATAAAACAGTGTTTCTTTCCCCTTCGCATGAATAGAGATGTGACTGACTTCATCCACACTTGCACTTATTTGGTTCGACTCCCAAACTAATTGGGTATAAAACAAACAGGCCCTCATCATTGTTAACAGATGTACAAACTAAGTCTTACAGATGGAGATTCAACCAGCATATCCCTGTGCTTGTTTACCCTCTCCGTCTCATTTGCAGATGTTAGCACAGATTGCAAAGATTGTGCGTGGATATCTATCATAGTACCTGCTATTGCAAATTGCATGAAGGGCAACGTGCTGCTAGATTTGAAAGAATGGCTCACCCATTGCTTCCAGCTTTGCTTTTGCACTGGAATATCATTTTTGAATTATAGAAAATGCAACAACTCTGCCCGTTTCATTATTAAGTACAGTGACTTGCGCTGCTGTACGTTCTTTCTTTCAACTATTTCACATTGTACTCCATCCAGATAACCACTTATTACTGTCCAAGGTTTGAGTCTATCCATCTTTTGCCGGCGCTTCTCATCATCGGTTCTTTTCTTTTCTGACTGCCTCTTTTATAGGAAGTCATAGATATTTTCCAAGGAGTTCAGGAGGAACAGGCACTCCGCATGGCAGCTAATTTGGGTTTCAAAGGACCTCTCCAAAGACAGGTAACAGCACCGATACTTTTATTGTCACAATGCAAAGAGACTACAATGCAGACGTACAGTATATACACAGAGGAACGTATATGCTTTTCCTGTCATTAGTTTTGCTCTGGTGTATTGTCAGGTATCATTACAGTTGACACATCGCTAGGTGAGTTATTGTTAGCTCTGACTGTGGCGAGCCTGAAAGCTTAATGATACTAATACGTCACAGTGATTCTGGCTATTGTCCAACACAATGAAGAGAACTGATGCTATGATTTGTTTTCTGTATGAATCTTACTAGCCAAGTGTGTGTTGACTGTCTCTGTCATATGGCATTGATGTACTATAATACACAATACTGTATGTGCTGGTGAGTTTGAAAGCATTGTTTTCCTTTGCCATCGTCTCTGCGGTTGGAGAAATCAGATTAGGTTAGATTTGTGACATGAAGAATACAGCTAAATCAGCTTAATGAGTCTCTGTTCCCAGAATAAAAGCCACAGTCAGGAGTTTTTACAGCATCTATAAAAGGGCACTTATCTAATTACAGGATTAACCATAACAAGGTACTTTATTTTATGATAAAAATGTTGGATATTATATTTACTGAGGCACCTTTTTCACTCGCACAATGAACGCCTTGTTTTATTTAAGTGCACTTGAATGAGACTTGTTAAGTTTAGTTTTTGTAGGAGTACACTCGGGTAATGGCTGTCTTCTGTGTTTCCATAGGCAGCTGATCAGATTAAGAGGCTCTATGATCTGTTCCTGAAAGTCGACGCCACACAAGTCGAAGTCAATCCGTTTGGAGAGACTCCGGAGGGACAAGGTACATGTGCTTTTGCAAATGTCTGTCTGTCGTGGCCTCATTATTGGACCTGCCACAGTATACTGTATATATACATATATAGCTCTGGGAAAAAATAAGAGACCATCTGAGCGTCTCTACATGTTTAACAGCCATTCCATTCTAGTGTCTGTTGAATTCCAACACAAGCGCAGAATGATACTAAAATGTTTATTTTACTCAAACACATACCTATAAATAGTATAGTATAGTAGTAAAAAAAAAATTGATCATTTTGCTGTGGTCTCTTATACTGTATGTATTTTCCCACAGTGTCATTCATAGACACTTTGTACACCACTCATTGACTCTTTTGATTTTCACCATATAGACAGTCAGTGTGCTAATACCAGACCGCCTTTGCTATGCCTGATCCCATGAGTTATCAGAAGCTAAGCACAGTTTGGTTATTACCTCGATGGGAGTCCGTGGGGATTACCAGGAAGCCCTGGTGAATGTAGTGAGTGAGTGGTTGGTGGTGGTCTGAGGGACTGATGGCACAGATTGGCTTTCATCAATCCTCCCACAGGGCAGCTGTGGCTACAATAGTGGCTTATCACCACCGAAAATGAAGTGAATGAATAATGCACACAATTGTAAAATGATTTTAGCGTCTGGCAAAGGGGCTGATGCATTATTATTATTAAAGGTACACATTTTGGATTATACTGTTGTCAGCAATGCAATAAAAAGAATGGCATACACTTGTATTGCACTTTTCAAGACCAATAATAATAAGTTTCTCAAAGTGCTACACTGTTCATTCACTCCATACTCAGTGGCAGAAGTGAGGCTGCCATTCTGTGCCACCACCAACCATTCACTCTCTCGCTCTCTCATTCATTCTGGTCTATTGTACATGTTTTTAGTGGAGGGGAAACCTACACAGACACGGGGAGAACATGTAAACTCCACACAGAAAGCCCCCGTACGCCCCGGGGATGAAACCTGGAGCCTCGTTGCTGTGAAGCACGAGCGCTAACCGCTGTGCCACCATACCAGCTACAAAACAGGCTTCTAATGACCAGCTAGACACAAAAACTGCTATTTTTGCAGTGGGTGATCAAAGAATGAATTGGGATGAGGAGCTTACCTATTTAAGGGCTTATCTGGTGTAAATTAGAATTGGAACAGCGTTAGATTGTTAGAGGTTCACTTTTGATGCAAATGAATAAGCTCACACACTGTGTCATCTAGACCATAACAAATGGGACACTTTTGTTCAAACAGGCAAAGATTCTTCAGTCTTCATCTGTACTCTGTAGTTCAAGTGTAGGATGTTTCGCTCTTCCTCCAAAGAGCTTCGTCAGCACTGAGAAAACTTGGACGCCAGTATATCTTATAAAGACAAGTAGGAGGGGTTTTAACGAGAACTTACAGACTTTCGTCCAAAGCCAAAATCAGTTACATTGCTTTATTAAAGCTGTGAATACTTCCATTCACACAAAAGCTAAAAGCTATTCAAATTTAAGCTATTTCTAGGTTTTTCTCTCAGCACAATGATCCCCACATTGTAATTCAAAAGAAGGTCATTTGGCGCACTTCATGTGTCCATCACTGAGACGCTAAAGGGAAGGATAGTAATGAAGTGCTCAGGGATTGTTGTGATGCTGTGTTGAACTCGCACTGAACCTTATTTTCCTCTTCATGTGGTGAAGTTGGTCTAGTCTGCGCTGTCTCTTTTCCAGGTACATTATAGCACATCCTGTAGACGGCTGTGATGCTATTTAGTCTCCACAGATGATCATTCATGTTCCAAATACTGTTTGAATTATGAAAAACTGACAAAGGAAGTGTGTGGTATTGTAGTATCTCATAAATATGAATAGGAACATGCCTTACAAATGAACTACAGTTTTCACTTGCAGCTCAGAAAAGCAGACTTATTGAAACAGACTTGATATTTTCACATTAGAAATTGTTCATTTGTTTGTCACTCGGGAGCCAATGTATTTTGGAGCAGACATGCTTTGGGGGAAATAATGTATTGGAGACAATTTCACAGATTAAGACTAGTTTGGCAACAATGAAAATATTTTGTAGGAAACTGAGCAACTAAATATTCGATAATGAGAAATGGGAAAGCTGATTTACTTCAGTTCAGGCATCATTAAGTGTAGGCAAAAATTCTTCAGTCTTCATCTGTACTCTGTAGTTTATTTATTTATTTATTGTTTATTTGGTTGGGACAGTGCATGTTAATGAACACACATGAGAATCATGCATGTAAACACACCACTCCGGATTGTAGCCTTGGGCTAATTTGCATCCGTTGTCCCACACTCATGCACACAATCACACTCTCATTCATCCTGATCTATTGTACATGTTTTTAGTGGTAGGGGAAACCGGAGCACCCGGAGGAAACCTACGCAGACACGAGGAGAACATGCAAACTCCACACAGAAAGGCCCCATCCTGGCCCGGGGATCGAACCCGGGACCTTCTAGCTGTGAAGCACGAGCGCTAACCACTGTGCTACCGTGCCGCCCAACACTACAGTTGAAGTGTAGGACGTTTCGATCTTAGGCCAAAGATCGTCATCAGCTTAATAAAGACTTGAGCACGCTGTGGGCCTCTTAAGAGTGAACCAGAAGGAGGAGTTGACCTCTATGTCCCTCCTCTCTCGGTGTAAAAGGTAGGCTAACATCCAAGTCTATTCATAGTTAATATGGCTCGTTATGAATAAACTTAGATGTTAGCCTACCTTTTACACTGAGTGCTCACGTCTTTAGTAGCTGATGACTATCTTTGGAGTAAGATCGATACGTCCTACACTTCATTTTTGCCTACGATGGACAACTCCTGTACGACTGAGCACCTACACCAACAAAGCATTGAGTGTACTTTTGTTGCGGTCTTCTTCAGGGGTTACAAGGCTCTCTCTTGTAACCCCTGAGTGAGAGTTTGAGAATATTTAGTCGTCTTTCTACTGACAAATAGGAGTTTTAGTCCTTCACTTTCTAACTAATCATCAAAACCATCGAGGCAGGGGGTACTTGGAGTATACTGTCAATAAAAGTCCCAAGGGGTACACAAGATAAAAAGGTTGGGAACCACTGACCTAAACAATCGTTAGTGACAGCCCTAAATGCAACCTATCGCTCTGGAGTCTGCACTGGTCAATCTGTGACTAACATGAATAGAGCTTTGGTAGATTTGGATCTGGACTTCTGTTAAATTTCTGAATGTTTGGAGGGGCCTTTTTTGCCAAGACAGAAGCCGTGTTCAAAGGAGGACTGCAGAACAGTATCGAGACAGACTTACAAAAGAAAAAATGCCTGTCAAATTATCTTTACAAGGTCCAAAATTAAATGATAAATCTGCATTTTCTCCATTGTCCAGTCATTACTGTTAAAGTTATGAGCAACATCTTTTTTTTCGAAGTTACTTTCTCTCCTGATTCCCACTCCTTCCCACTCAGGTCTCTCTTGTTTTGCTGTCTGTCTCTCTAATGCTCTGTGTCATCTTCTCAACCCTCCCCTGCCTTTACCCCAGTGGTTTGCTTTGATGCCAAAATCAACTTTGACGACAACGCGGAGTTCCGTCAGAAGGCAGTGTTCGCCATGGACGACATGAGTGAGAGCGACCCCACCGAGACGCAGGCGGCCAAGTGGGACCTCAAGTATATCGGGCTCGACGGAAACATCGCCTGCTTTGGTAAGAAGCTGGAGGGCAACTGTGCGGATGTATATCACCCAGCACCAGGACATAAAGTCTCAGATCTTTTTTTCTTTTAGTCTTCACAACAACTGTATTTGTCAAAACCACCAACAGTAAAACAAGTGGATGGATGGTTTTGTTTTGTAGCTAGTGGTTCAGTTGTGAAAATGTCTTTTAAATGTGGGATCGCGTGGGATCGATAAAGATTCAGTAACATTCTCTGGTGACATGTAGAAAAATGTTTTCTACAACAAACTAACGCCGCCTTCTTTGTGCTCCTTTTCATGTGTGTAAATACTGAAGCTATTCTGATTATTTTGTACTTAAAAAAGAATAATCCATACAATACAGGTAAGAGGGTTATGATTTGCAATACCAAAGAAGATGAGAATATAAGGGTGTATTCAGACCAGGAAAGTCCTTTGTTCCTCTTGTTTGGTCCGGACTAAAAGCGGACTTTATTTTTTTCGGTTGGTGCGGTTCGTATTCAGACTGTACTTTTCGCAAGCTGAACTATATTACGTAAATACAACCACGCATGTGACGATCTGCGCTCCCATTGGACAGCAAGGACTAGGGGCGGTACACAGAGCACAGACCCGGAAATGGAGGAAAACATGGAAGTCCGACGTGCTGTTGCTCCAAGTCTGTCCACGACTCATTGTTTGTAGCATCCAGGCAGTGTTAGCGTTAGCAGCAGTGTTAGCGTTAGCAGCAGTGAAGGGCTAATTTTTCCCACGGTGTCTTTCTAATCTACGGTGGCTTGTTAAGCCCAAAAAGGTGCGTGTATCCTGGAGTTGTTTCGGATCGACGCTGTTTGTATTCAGACCTGATTCAGACCTGAAGCGGACTGAGACCACCTAAAAAAGTGGGTCTCGGTCCAGTACTCTGATCCACACCAGGATTCGTATAAACAGTGCAGGTCTGAATACACCCTAACATTTCCTGAATTCTCTGTTTTTTTTAATTCATTAATTTATTTGATTAGGACAGTGCACATTAATGAACAGACATGAGAAAACACATGAATGTAAACATGCCGGATTGTAGCCCAAGACTAATTTCCATCCGTAGTCCCACGGGCAGGGGTCACACAAGGGTCACAGTACATTACAGAATGACATTTAAAATGTTTATTTAATAATAGGTAATCAATGTTCAATTGTTCAAATAATGTTCAAATAATGTTCTGCAAGTTATAAGATAAGACTTGAATGATCTCACAATGGAGCAATTCAGCAGCTCTTATGAACAAACGGATGGTGGAAATAGTTATGAAATGTGCAATCAAGAAGAACAAGATATATATATTTTTTTCTCACAAGAGTTGCCTCACAGGACTGTAAAAATATCAAAACCGTGAAACAAGGAACAAATGTAATCTCCAAACTAATGCAATGTCTAAATAAAACAAGCAGAGGGAATCCCCCAGAAACCTCGGGGAGAACTACATAGGGGAGAGATCCACTCGCATGGACTGACAGGAGATAGACCCAAGGCTGATTAGAGTCCCTAAGACCCAGCCGCAGCTACAGTTCTTGTTTTCCGGTCCTTCAGTTATCACTGGAGTATCGTGCAGCCAGCGTCCAGAAGCCACTCCCTCGGGAGACAGGGAAGGGGCACAATAATAATGGAATAAAGGTCTCTTACATACAATGGATGAGGAAAAAAAAGGAGCAAAAATATGTCTAGTAAATGAAAATAGAACAAAATGCGATAATAACCAAATATTAATAAGAATTATATGATAGAAATAAATTAGATGTTTACAGTCCTAGTGAGGATGACAAGTACCTTTGGCACATCATCACTCAAGACATGTCAGAAGAGGACATATATGGACAATGCCAGAATGAATGAGAGTGAGAGAGTGAATGGTTGGTGGAGGTGGAGGGGCAGATGGCGCAGAATAGCAGCTTCGCTTTCATCACCACTGAGTATAGAGTGAATGAATAATGTCTACAGTGCGGCGCTTTGAGAAACTTGGTAATCAGGCTTGAAAAGCGCAATACAAGTGTAAGCCATTATTATAATGCAGAGTGTTGTATGCCTCTGGAGTCTGGTTCATGCACAGAAAATGTAAAATGGACTCTTTCCAAAGCGTACTGTATTCCTTTGCACATAAGTCACCTCTGGACTAGATATTTGAAAGTCAGTCTGCACGGGTTACAGGTCTATGAAGATGCCTTTGCCAGTGCTTTCGAAGAAGCCGAGATGGACACGTGTCACAGAAATGTTTGTCAATGTCAGAATGAGCCCCATCAGTCAATCAGTTTATTTTTGTATCGCCCAATATCACAACAGGAGACATCTCAAAGGGCATCAACCCTAACGGACGCTGCTACTGTCACGTGTCAGTTCATGTGCAGACTGAACAGGTCTGAAAATGTGATAATTGTGTCCCCCACACATAACAGAGTGCGAGAAGTTTCTAGTCTGACTTGTTATTGGACGTCTGGAAAATAGATTTGAACTCGCCTCGATACTTACTAGGAAATCCAAATTAAAGGAGACATATCATGCAAAATTGTATTTTTTTCTTTTTTAGCTTTAAACCATGTTATAATGTTAAAAGAAGGTGAATGCATCACAGGGTCCAGCTATATGGAGGCAAGCGCTCTTCGAGGATCAGGTACTAACGTAGAATTAGAGGAGAGAGTGGATCCGAGGCACTCTGACTTACATAAAAGTCCTTTATTTAGGCACAAAGGGACCTTTTGTGCCTAAAAAGGGACATGTCCCTTTGTGCCTAAATAAAGGACTATGTAAGTCAGAGTACCTCGGATCCTCTCTCTAATTCCATCGTCTAATGTTGTTTCCTCGTCAAAACCATACTTCATGCCTGGAATACCATTTCACTTCATTCACACAGTTTTGAACTAATCCTTTTTGCGTTGGTCGTTTCATGTTGACTTCTACGATTCTGCAGTGCTTCGTTTTGTACTGTATGGGTACAATTACGTAGTCGTTCATACCCACAAACTGTACTTTTTTAAAGCCAATAATGCAATACTGGATCAGTTCTGAGCTGTTCTGTGCTCCTCGTGTCGACACAGCAACACGTTTGTTTTAGGGCTGGGTTTAATACATGGATTAATGGGTTTGAATCGATTTTCCTTCATTCTTTCAGAAAAATTAAAATCAACCCTTCTAGCACGACAGATAGGGGCATGGTCCCTCGCGTTGCCGACGACTTTAGCAAATATCTCCACGAGGAAATGTTCTAGGCTTCAGTGTGAAGTTACGTTGGAAATTCGTGTCCAAAATGCTAAGTTAGCATTTTACACAATGGGCTATATGCACAGCGAGCCCACGTGACTTCCGACTGGACTCAAAAACCGCTAGCGTCCTTCCTCCCCCTATTAATTTGCGTTGAGTAGTTAGCATATCTCACACAAATGAAGACTCAAAATTTGTCAGCGGACAGCGAGTGACTGACACCATGTGACCAGCAGCTGGTTAAAAACATTACGTCGGATGTAACCACTTCATTGGAAGGAACCTCTGTGCTCCGAACGAGAGGTGTTTATGCCTCTCGTTCGTTTATGCCAAATAAAAAATCTATGGGGTAACATTTGGTACAAAAAGTATATATATATTTTTTATGGAGAATAATCACTGATGGCACATCAGAAGGCCCAACAGAGACTGTATTTCCTGAGGATCCTAAGGAAAAATAACATCTGGTGTCCTTCTATAGGTGCTCGATCGAGAGCATCCTCACATACTGCATATGTGTG